>JAOVVI020005133.1:3524-16824 GCA_028571085.2 Nepenthes alata
GTTTTCAAGAGTTGAAAGATAAATTGACTTTAGTGCCGATATTATCAATTTCAGATAGATCGGAAGGTTTTGTGGTTATTGTGATACTTCAAAGAAATGTTTGTGTTGTGTGTTGATGCAACGTGGCTGGGTGCTGGCTTATAAGTTAGGGCAGTTGAAGTTTCCCAAATAGAATTACCCCACCCATGATCTAGAATTGGCGGCTGCAATTTTTGTATTGAAAATTTAGAGGCACTATCTATATGGGAAAAAAATCTTTTTTTTTTGTAAGGAAAAATTTTATTAATGAGAAAAGAAAAAAATAAAACTAATGTTCTATCTCCAAGTATTTTTCCGACTTGAATGTAAAATAAAGATACAGGGGCGGACCCCGAGCACCGTGATATATGTCACGAATCCAAAGAAACTAAAGTTAAAAGACTGGCCAAGACATGAGACCGAAATAAAAGTACAAAAGAAAAGAAAGCGGCCAAAATGTCATAAGAGTTTAAAATATTTATTCTCGCATAAAGAATTGAATATGTAGCAACGTAAGTGGATAGACTTATTAAAAAATTATGATTGTGAAATCTAATATCAACTAAGGAAGGCAAACATAGTTGCCAATACTTTAAGCCAAAAATTTTTGAGTGTGATGGCCCATTTAATGATTAAAGAATGGGAGATGTTGGATGGGATGAAAAGTTATACTATTCTTTTTTATTTCTAAAGGTCAAGTATGATTTTATCATATTTTCAAGTGCAACTCATGATTTTGAAAAGGATCAAGGAGACTCAAATGAGCGATCCGTATTTGATGGTGATTGTCGGAGATTTCAACAATAAGTCACGGGCAAATTTCGATGTCTGGACAGATGGAATTCTTCAATTTTAGAATAAAATTTGTATACCCAATATCAAGGAGTTAAACGAAGAAATTTTGAATGAGGCCTACAGGTCCAAGTATACAATTCATTCCGATATGAACAAAATATACCAAGATATAAAGAAGATTTTTTAGTAGCGAAATACGAAGCAAAAAATTGCAGCATATGTGGTTAGGTACATTATGTGCCAACAAGTTAAAGTCAAGTATAGGAAGTCTCTAGGATTTTTATACCCTCAATCAGTTCCTAGTTGGAAATTGGAGCATATCTTGATAGATTTGATTTTTGGTTTTCCTAGGATGATGAGTAATTTGGATGCTGTTTGGGTCATTGTGGATAAGTTTACAAAGTCAGCTCATCTTTTGCTGGTCTGGACGACGTTCTCAAGAGATCACTTGGCACGTCTGTACATTAATGAGATTGCAAGATTATATAGCATTCCAACTTTCATAGTTTTCGATCGTGACCTAACGTTTGTGTCTAAGTTTTAGGAAATAAGGCATTGGGTACCAAGTTGAAATTTAGCATGGCATTTCTCCTCAAATAGATGGTCAATAAAATAGAAGTATTCAAATTTTTGAGGATATATTGGGGACATCAGTTTTAGAGATGAAATGAGTTTGGGATAATTAGTTATCGTTGGCAGAATTTGCATATAAACAGTTATCAGTCAAATATCAAGATGGTCCCTTTCGATGCTTCATACGAACAAAGATGTAGGTCTCCTATTAATTAGGTGAAGATTGTAAAATTTTGGGCCTCGATATTATTCAGGACACATTCGATAAGATCAAGATTATTCAGGATCGTTCGGTTATTGCCTAAAGTCGTCAAAAGAGTTATATCGATAGAAGGAGATTTGATTTAAGGTTTGAAGTGGTTGATCATGTATTTCTAAAGGTGTCACCTAGGAAAAAAATCTCGAGGTTTGGAGCGAAAGTCAGATTGAAGTCGAGATTCATTGGGTCGTATGAGGTCTTGCAACGAATTGACGACATGGCCTATAGGTTGACTTTGCCTCTGAGTTTGGCAGATTGCTATGATGTCTCCCATGTTTTTGTGCTAAGAAAATACACGTATGATCCAAAGCATGTGATTGAATACAAACCATTATAGATTGATGAAAATTTGACGTATGTTGAGATCCTGATTCAAATTTTAGATATAAAGGATCTAGTACTACATATTAATAGAATTCCTTTGGTTAAAGTGCTTTGGAAGAACCATTCAATGGAAGAGGTGATATGGTAACGTGCGGATGAAGTTCTGGTAAAATACCCTTACCTATTCGAGTTTTTAAGTACGTAAATTTTGATGACGAAATTTTTATAAGGGGAGAGTTACAATACTTGATTTTCGCCTGATTTAATTTGATATTATTAATTTATTTTAGGTTAATTTTTTAGTATATTGAAATAAATTATGTATTGTAAGTTTAAAGAAAATTCAGAGTATAGAAGCAGCTTTAACACCTAAGGCAAGCTTGATGCACGCTCGTGTGGAGATTCTAGTTGGGGGCACCCGACGAGCACTTGAGATGGCACTAAAGCACAAATTCCAGTGTGGGAGCACTCGAAGGACACCCGAGTTACAATTATTCGGCTATATAAATGACTCTGTGCATTGTTTCATTTTGCACGGGAAGAAGAGAAAGGGGAGAGAAAGAGAAGGAGAATAAAGAGCGAGGAAGAGAAGATGAGATATTTTGAGGCATCCTTTGGTCAAATTTGTTAGTTTGGAGGTTGAGCCAAATATTCTTATGCCCTATTATTGGTCTACTTTTGTTTCTATCTAGTTTTATCTGTATTGGTGGATTCAATATACATGCATGCCATTTACTTACCTCCACTTTATCTATTTGTGCATGTATGTAGATTTATCGGAGGATTTGAAGTTTTGTTCCAATTTTGCAAATATTTGAGAATTTTGCTTGTTTTGTGAAAAATTGGTAAATATTTCGAGCTATTATATTTATGTATAAGTATTTTTATAAAGAAAAAGTTGTGAAAGCTTGCATATGGGCTGTGCATGTGGTATCCATGCATTGTGCTTCAAATCGGGCTCTATCTTCGTTATGTGATTCGATATATGTACTTTTATCCAAGATAGAAACCTTTATGTTTGACCTTCCCGAGGAAAGGCTTCATATCTTTATCTCCAAATAGGAAAAGTTTCATGATATGTGATATGGATACCCTTTTCGGTTGTATTTTTATAAGAATTATCGTAAGGAATTGAATAGAATTAATATATTTGAATTAGACAAATTTAAAAAATGCATCTGTTTTATGAGTGGCAAAAGAAAGTAGCTTCGTCCTCGTCTATAGGAAAAAATATATAGATAGCCTTACTTGTGAACCTAAATAGTAGTCATGTAGTAGGTTACCGGGAGTAGGAGTGACACTTCCTCAAGTTAATTTTTCGGTCTTTTGTTCCCCAATTTGTACATATTTTATATTTTCAATATGTTTTACTCACATAATATGGATTTTGAAGTTTGCAGGTTTTGCCCGCATTTGACATTCTATTTGTTTCGTACACTTAGAATTTGTTATTTGTTTCAGATTATTTTTTTGAACACAAGACCACATTTGGACTTTTGATGGTTTGACATATTAGATATTTGGATTTCGGCTTTTACAGATTTTTGTTTTTTTGATTCGTTACTTCGTTCTGATTTTACACGTATTGTTTGTGTTAGTCGTATTTTAAGTTAGTATATTCTGTGACCGGGTCAAGTTGGCTATTTGTTCTCTTGTCGGTGCATTCGGTGTTTGCAACAATATAATGACCTGGAAGATCTTTATCAGTTTCATACCAGAAGACCTTTATCGTCACATCTCAGCGTTTACACCTTCCTATCCTCTGTTCTGTCCCTCCTCCACGAGAGTTGCGCCCGATAAGCGCTCGATCACAAAATCACCTGAACCCTATCCTGCGACCGCCATGCGCTTGATTGGCGCGGCCCTCTTGTTCCTAACGGCTCTTTTGTTTTTTAAATAATGTTGACTCCAAATATATAGACGTCTTATGTTTTGAACCCTCGGTAGCTAGTAGACATTTGAGGAGCCTTCTTTTTCTCTTGTAAAGCCTATCATACTTGTGCTTCGTTTTTTAGAAAACTTCACATCAACGTTTGTTCTCCATTGACAAAGTTTTCTCTTCACATTATATTTTCTTATTTACACCTATTCCCACCTGTTAACCTTCGTGGCGACGTCAGTGGTGTGGACACTGAGCTCCAATGGTGTTCGGAAATTCAAGTGGTTCGAGAGGGGAAGATTGACGTAAAGACCGGAAGGTATCCGGTTCCGTTGCCGTGGAAGAATCCAAGGAATTCCTGGGTAGGGATTACAAGATGGGAGTAAGTCGGTTAGGTTAGCGCGTCTATACCTTCTGATCTGTAAGTTAATTTTTATAGTAGATATTTTTTCTGGCCATTGAAACCCGGAGGATTTTTCTTGATTACCGTGAGTATCAAGTTTTCCTTTCATCATAAAAAATTGTCTCTTTTGATTATTGCTTGTTGTGTTACTTTTTATGCTTTGCATCGGTCGTATCATCTAGTATCAAATATTTTTTACGTGTATTGAATATTTATTTTTCTACTGCTTCCACTAATCTTTTAAGGGTCAAAACTTTAGTGTGATTTGAGACAGAAACGTTCCCTTTAGTGTGTTACATTATATTTACTGATACTTATTGAATGTTTAACTCACGTTTTTATTGGTTATTATCTCTTCAAATTAGAGAGCTACAAGTGTCTTGCAAGGAGCTCGAATGCAAATTGATTGAAGTTTCGTTCATATTGGTGAGTATCAACTTTGTCTCCGAATTTTATTCATATTCGATATATTTTTGGTATATTATTTGGGGCAACAGTTGGGATGATGATAGTATGTTATATCGTTAAAAAGATAATGTTTGAATTATTCGATTATTTGGATATTTGTGACATTTGGTTTGTTATGGATCGGTGATTTTGTTTGTATTGTGGGTTGCCTTTCTTCCTTACGATACTTTAGAGTAGATCATCCAGAAAGACCCTGTGAATGAATGATGGTATTATTGTTTATTATTATTCTTGTTATGGTCGAACTATTGGATAAGTTGTCAGGTTATGTTCGGATTTGGGGCTTTTGTTTTGGTTATTATTTTAATTTAATTGGGATTTAATTTTATGAGTAATAATTATTCTGGGATATTATTAGAACCTACTTAGTCCGGGGCCATAATAGACCTTGATCGGGGCTACTCCATCCGGAGAGAGGCACATCACAAGAAAGCTGTGATTGTAGTACTAGTAATGTTCGGTGGATAGCTTCTTCAATCCTTTCTCTACGTGTGAAAATTCAATTGATGACTTGTTTCACAATTTATGGAAGTTGTTCCATTGTCCAAAAGCTGGTCTGATGGCGATCCCCCAGAAAATTTTCTTCCAAGCCTTATTATATGTAGTCTGACAGAAAAGAATCATCAATAAGCCTCTGTGGAAAGGTTGAAGAATTCAAGAGTGGGCGTCCAGATATGCCAAGAGGTAGAATTTTAATGATATACTTGTGTCACAATATATGATTCTAGACCGTCTGCCTTGGAGGTATGATCAATTCTAGAAGGCAAAATATGTATCAGTTTTTGAGTTATTTCCTAAGTTGCAAATGAATCCTCTAACTATAGAAAGTTGCAATCAAGTGTTTTTATGAAATTTCTGTTTCAATCCAGTACCAGTGAAACTTTTGCCAAACTCAACTGGAATAGTCTTGAGACACTATCCTGCCTATGGTTTCTTCTTCCGTGTCAAATATGGGCCCCCTATTGTGGCGCAAGTTTGCAAATGAGAATTTGTGACATCAAATGGTCTACCTGTAAGCACAATAAAAATGGAGAATCTAGCGAGTTGGAGTACTACATTTTAAAGTAGGTTCACATTTGTCAAAGAAGCCAACCGACAATTGAGTTATTATTATGCGGCCAAGTCTGGCGACCAATTGCTGAATTTTATCCGAAGTGCTATCAAAATATTTCATTGAACTAGAACTTAATTTCGCAGCGTTCTACATTTAGAGGACTCGCAACAATTAGGGTAAAAATTCAATATGGGTGTCTTTTTTCTTTTCTTCAACCTCCCCCTCCCCTCCCCCACAAAAAAAAAAAAAAACTGTGATTATGTTGTTTGAACCATGTTCAAAACTTTCGGATGTCTCAATGCCTTGCAGAAGGTCTTGGAATCTCAAAACGCAGAGTGAATATCAATAGCAAATGGTAGTATGAGCTGCCTGTAGAAGCCATTTTTATTGCCAACTTGTGTTTGCTTGTTATAATAACCTTTACATGGTTTCACTATTAATCTATTTCAAGAGGAATTGTAAGTCTAGAAGAGGAGTGAAAATGAGTCCCACTTCACCTGCTGATACCAATGGGCTTGAAAGAACAAGTTTTGAGTTAGATGGTACATATTGTGGTTGAATGCCTGTCCTTGATTGTGTCCAAAAGTTTGGAATAAAATTGAATGGTATTTGAAGTTCATTTGTGGTGAGATGGCCATTTCTGTTCTGGACAATATAGAGTTCCCTCGATCATTTGGAAAATCTCTGCTGCAGCCTGTTGTTTTATTCAGCACCCATGGAATATAGACTCTCTATAAAAGGTGATCTGGTGCACGAAGTTCCCACACCATGGGTTTAGGAAGGGTCGAGTGAAAACTCTGCATACTGGTTGTTTTGTGGTTTGAAAATTTGATATCCTTAACATGATGGACTATCATTAACATTGTGCTAAATGCAAGATAGCTATCGACTTCCATTTGTCATGTTCTGGAAATCATGAGGTCTCAATAAGGTATTGAAAATTTGTTTACGTAAAATAAAATTGTACTGTGCTTATACTTTGTTTTCTTCAACATCACATGGGATTTATTTTTAGTGGCTGTTTATTGGTTTTCATCAGTCAACCAAACTACTGAATTGTATTCTGCCATGCCTTGGAGACATACTTTGAGGGTGTGATTATGCATTCAAAGGTTACCTGCATTTTTACTCGATGATAATTGAGGTATGTCATATTTTTTTGCCATCAATAACAATTCATTGTTTGTAAATAAATGGCCAATAATTGCATGCTCATCCACTGAGGTAGAGTACTTGTTAAGACTGGTACATGCATGAAACTGGCTTAAATTAATGAAATAAATGTGTCTGAGGCAATATATATTTGTCACACACACACACACTAGTATATATATAAGAGCACCTTCTCTGCACATTTACCACTGCCTTTCCGGTAGTTTCTCAGCTCGCTCACAACCCTTCGCCAGTTGCCCCTCCCATATGTGCTTCCCCCTAATCCTGCCCGTCTATTCTCCCTCTTCCTTTTAATTCTGCCTTGATACTGATGAGTTGTTGCATGTCTGTAAGCAAGCTAGCTCAATTAATGTCAAAGTGGACAACTGATTCTATACTAGTAGATTGTCAATACCAAATCTTGAAATCTGTGGGATCTTTCCATGTCCGAGTCCCTGATTAGCTGCAGTGAAAGTGGGGTTGATTTGGATTATGTATACTCCTATAAAGTAAGCTCGTGGCAAATGTGAGGTCTAGTTTAGTGCAGGAGTGTTGCGTCCCAGGTTCCCTGTTGTCGTACGAATTAGGGAGCCTTTCAATCTTTCGCTGCGGGTCGATCTGGATAGGGTTCGATCTCCGTCGCTGTTAACCTGGAACATACATAACACAACTAATAAACAAGATGTCAGAAGCCGATGGAGGCTGTCCCCCACCGACGCTCAAGTCTGAAACCTTCTGCAATAAATAGAGGAAAGCATGCGTAAGATGCGGAAATGAGGGGAGTGTGTGTGTGAGAGACATGTTTGGAGGCTTGGGTTCCATGAATGCGCCCGCGGAGGGCAGCTTAGGGGTGCGCCCGTAAAGGGCGATTTGAATATATCCCTGCTCGAGAGTGCGCCCGCGGAAGACGGCTTGGTGATGTCCCCATTTGGAGATGCGCCCACGGAGAACGGCTCAGAGGTGTGCCTGTGGAGGGTGGCTTGGGAGTGCGCCCGTGAAGGCCGGCTTAGCAAAGCGTAGTAGAACAAACATGGATCCTGTGCAGCGCCAATATAAATTGTATTGGTGGGCCGCTAGAAGCAGAAGAGCTCGTGGGAACCTGATGGGTTGAACAGGATGGCCTGACCGTAGAAGACGCTGGACGGCTCCCTCTTCGGAGACCCTATATTGTGTTCTGCCGATGCGCCGACGCAAGTTGCTTTTTGGGGAATCCCTTTCCTTCTCTGCCTGAGGAGGAAGAGCGCCATTTACAGGACTCCGTCTGTCTCTACTGATGGGCGTATCTGGGCGGCACGCTTTGAAACCTCCATGACGCCATGTCCGGCTATGAGCTTTAGGGAACCACGAGCTTCGACTCTATTCTCTATTTTTTTAAGATGAGGCTGCTGGGCGTCGTTATCTGAGAGCTTCTCTGCTCTCTGTTTCACTGAACGCCTCAAGGAGTCATGAATGCCATGGCGGCAGCTTTACTAGGCTCATCCTCCTTGATTCAAGGTTAAAGTTTCTAGGTGGCATTCATGGGGCGTTCCTCTGTGCTCCGATTGATTGAGAGGGCCCTGGATGCCATGGGTGGGAAGCTTCGTGCTCTGCTTGGCTCGACTGCCACAAGGGGAGTCGACCGCCATTGTTAGGGGTTTCGTATGCTGTTTGATTCTGGTTTGTAGGGGATTCGTTGGGCACCGCCGTTGGAAAGGTTTTAAGCCTAGCTCCACAAAAACAATGGATGTGGGTATCAAGCTCTGTTTCCCAAAAATGGGAACGGAAAACTGTGCGCCACCACCGGAAGTGCTTGTGCTCTGCTTTGCCAGAGGCAAGAGTGGAAGAGCTTGACGCCATAGACGGAGGGGGCTTCATGCCCTGTTTGGCTCACGAGCGGCTGAAAGGAACCGGCTTCCACTCTTGTGGAGTTTCGCTCTCTGTCTTGATTGAAACAGGAATAAAGAGAGAAGGAGGGAGGCACCCCTTGGCCGGAGAGCTCAGAGCTCTGCAAAAAATGAAGAATGAAGGCTACCTGGCAAGGAAAATGGTTGCCCCTGTTGGGCAGACTTTCTGCCTTGGGCTGCTCCCTTTTGTCGTTCTATTTTTGCCTATTTTTTGAAAAAAAGGATGAAAATTTTCCCTCCAACCAAATTCCGATTTCCCGTCAAAGAAACTTTTCCCACCAAAATAAAAATGTATCCCGCCATGGCAAGGCTTCTTCATCACACTTCAGGTTTCGGGTCAGCTTGCGATACAGGACCCAAACACTAGCCCCCCATGCCGAGTGGTTCAAAATTTCAACCCTCGGCATGTGATGATGGGACATCGTCGTGCAGGTCGTTACGCGTATTCCTTTCCTGAACAGCTTCTGAATTCCATATTACTGGGCACGCCCAGTGTCGTGGCAGCTTCTGTTAAGAATCACGATGTCTGGAGGACGGGACTCCTGACTTCCAAGAGGACAACGGGTCTCCTGTAAGGAGGGCATTCCATGGCTCTGGGATGGAAGACTCACGACTTAGAGACGGAGTGCTCATTAATGCTAAGCGGGCATCCTTTTTGGTAACGCTTGGTCATCTTCAATTTTGAGTGCTCCTGGTTGGGTGGCAGGTTGAGGATCTTCATGCTGGCGAGAGGAGGGCGGAGAGCACCCGTGTCGAAAAGCGAAGGTTGGGATCCTTGACGCAAGAGAGAGGAGGCTGAGGAGCTCTTGGCAGGACGAAGGAATGAACATCTCAGTGCTGAGGAGTGGAGGCTGTGCCTCGATGCTAAGGAGCGGAGGCTGAACCTCAACACTGAGGAGCGAAGAGCTGAGGACCTCCTAGCAGGACGGAGGAATGAACATCTCCGTGCTGAGGAGCGGAGGCTACGCCTCGGCGTTAGAGAGGAAAACTGAGGACCTCCTAGCAGGACAGAGGAATGAGCATATCTGTGCTGTAGAATGGAAGCTGTGTCTCGACGCTGAGGAGAGGGGAGGGCTGAGGACCTCCTAACAGGACGGAGAATTGAACATCTCTGTGCTAAGGAGCGGAGGCTGCGCCTCGACACTGAGGAGCGGAGGCTGAGCCTCGATGCTAAAGAGAGAGGAGGGCTGAGGACCTCCTGGTAGGACGGAGAAATGAACATCTCCATGCTGAGAAGTAGAGGCCGAGCCTCGACGCTAAAGAGAGTGGAGGGCTGAGGACCTCCTGGCAGGATAGAGGAATGAGCATCTCCATGCTGAAGAACGGAGGCTGCGCCTCGATGCTGAGGAGTGGAGGCTGATTCTCGATGCTAGAGAGAGGAGGGCTCTTAGCAGGGCAGAGGGATGAATATCTCATTGCTGAAGAGCGGAGGCTGCGCCTCGATTCTAAGAAGCGGAAGCTATGCCTCGTCGCTAGAGAGAGAGGAGGGCTGATGGCCTCCTAGTAGGACGGAGGAATGAATATCTCCGTGTTAAGGAGCGGAGGCTACGCCTCGACGCTGAGGAGATAGAAGGGTTGAGGACCTCCTAACAAGACGGAGGAATGAGCATCTCCGTGCTGGAGAGTGGAGGCTGAGAGCCTCGACGCTAGAGAGGAGGACTGAGGCCCTCCTGGTAGGATGGAGGAATGAGCATCTCCGTGCTAGAGAGCGGAGGCTGAGAGCCTCGACGCTAGAGAGAGGAGGGTTGAGGACCTCCTGGTAGGACGGAGGAATGAACATCTCTGTGCTGAGGAGTAGAGGCTGCTCCTCGACACTGAGGAGCGGAGGCTGAGCCTCGACACTAAAGAGAGAGGAGGGTTGAAGACCTCTTGGCAAGACGGAGGAATGAGCATCTTCGTGCGGAAGAGCGGAGGCTATGCCTCGATGCTAACGAGCGGAGGTTGAGCCTCGACGCTAGAGGGAAGAAGGCTGAGGACCTCCTGGCAGGACAGAGGGATGAACATCTTCATGCTGAGGAGCAGAGGCTACACCTCGACGCTAAAGAGAGAGTAGGGTTGAGCGCCTCCTGCTCGAATGAATGAACATCTGCTCGAATTCTTTCACCAAGTCAGGGAAGAGTCCAAGCAGGAGGTGGTGCAGCACGTGGGAGCCAAAACTATCGCGCTCGGTGGCGAGAACGAGCTGCTGAAGGAATTGGCCATGCGGCTAACGCAGGAGAGTGAACAGCAAAGCAGGCAACTGGCAGAGGAAAGCGAGCGACTTACGAAGGAGACTGGGCAGTTGAGGCAGGAGACTGAGCTACTCAGGGGATGGACCTCTACCCTGGTGGATAATGTATCTCGCCTTACCACTGTCCTCAAGCTGCGGCTCACTCCGAAAGAGGTGTGTCTTGCACTCGACGCCAGATTTTAGGATGGTATCCGCCTGTGTCATCGGATCATCTCCATAGCACTTTCGAGCATTTCCGTGGGTATATTACGTCCAGGGAATGTAGGGATTCCCGATAGCCCCAGTTTGAGAGACTTCTCAGGAGAGGCTGGGCCGCCAGACTCGTCGGATCATGATATTTCTTGTTGTATGGTGCCGCGGTATAATGCCCTTCATCTTCGATAAATGAAAAGCAGTTTATCTCTCCTTGCACCTGACGTCTTCGGTTACATGACGTAGCTCTTTTGAACCTTTGTTCATGTATTAGAGGCTAAGCTGTAAAGCTATTGTCACCAAGGCCCCAATCCGGCGCCTTCTCGCACTGTACTTGTCCTTCGTCGGAGGATGTCGTCGCATCTCGCACGTCTAAGAGGAAGCTCGATCAAGTAGAGCGGACATCGTTGCAAGTCTTGTGGAGCCGCATCGAGGGCCAGCTGGGTTTTCAGGCCACAGCAGTCGGGCTCCAGGTCTAAGCCTTTGCATGGTATAGTATCAATGCTTGGCCTTGCTCAGGGCGTTGTCGCTTTCATGCGTACAGTCGTAGCCCACGACCATTGTAGGCTGAGGGTGCTCTCTTATTCGGGAGAAGGTCGCCGCACACCTGCGATTGTTGCCCCCTAAGGTTTTGGTGGCCATAAGTTGAAGAAACTTTAAAAGCCCCCAGGCATTTGGTTTTAACCGACTGGGTCATTTGGTTTGGGGCCATGGTTCTCTGGGCCGCACAGGCCCTACGACACAAAGCCGTGATTCGGTGGTGACCGCTTTCAGGTCACTTGGCGCGAGGCCAAGGTAGCGGGCCGCTTGTGACCCTTTTGACATGGGGTCAAAGTTCGAGTGTGGCCGCTTTCGGCAAGTTTTCTGGGCCGCTTTGGGCCATTCAATGATGGGTCGAGGTTTTGAGGTGGCCGCTCACGGGCCGCTTGGCACGATGCCAAGGCCTCATTTTACGAATGAATGATAGTCCTCCCGACTTATGGGCAGTCTAGGTCGCGTAGTTTTATGCAGTGTTATGAAATCATTCGTATGAACAAATAATACTACTACTTTATTAATAGAAACATGATTCAAGCAGGCAATGTGATGCATGCAAGATTCACCTGGGTTCGACGTGGAACCGTCGTAGGTGTTCGTCGACGGGCAACATGCTATGCCCTCGGGACCTATCTAAGGTTCCGAGCACATGGTCTGCATGTACCGCTTCAGAGGATCATTGGGGTGCTTTGTTAGGCTCCTTGGCCTATAGCCCCTATTCTTCGAGGGGTCTGATCTTTTGCCTAGATCGGCTGGTCAACACACGACAGATCTTTTGATAATGCTGGCTTTCTTTGGTCGCCAGGGAGTTGAGGAGTGAAGCCCCCAGCGTTACGCCTTTAGGCAGGTGTGAATGGTCCGGGGAACATGGATCCAGTATACCCCGCTGGGCAGCGAGTGCTTGTATGCTTGGGGTCGATTGTCTGTCCGCATGGCTACCCGTAGGGGGGCCATTGCCATGGGCGACTTCACCTCTGGCTGATATTGCGGCTCGCACGTGTAATGTTGATATCCTTCGACCATCTTGGAGTTAGAGGACGAAGCCCCCAAGCATGGCTAACTGATGAGGGGTCATCAAACGGGCGACTTTGCTCCTGTTGAGGAGATACTTCATGCTCAAGGTGTTGATCCTCTCTATCCGTCCTGTAATGAAGGAACAGAGCCCCAGGCATGGCTACCCAGCGAGGGATTGTCGCCATGGGAGGCCATGGCTCGAGCCATGTCGCTAGCTGAAACTCGAATGCTGTCCATCTTTATGTGTGAGATTGACTATCGAGGGGAAACGCTAGACTTTTAGTCATGTTTTCCACAGACAGCACCAATATTGCGTCCCAGATTTTTGGTTGTCATACGGATTAGGGAGTGTTCCAATCTTCCGATGTGGGTCAATCTAGATCAGGTCCGATCTCCGTCGCTGTTAATCTAGAGCCTGCACAACACAACTAACAAACAAGAGGTCAGAAGCCGACAGGGGCTATCCCCCACCGACACTCTGACGCTCAAGTCAAAAGTCTTCCGCAATAAAGAGAAGAA
>JAOVVI020005134.1:0-16823 GCA_028571085.2 Nepenthes alata
CACCCGACATGTTTGAGTAAAAAAAAAATCATGTGTAGGATCAGATGAATAATTGACCAATAAATTAATCCAACCATGGCTTGACAGGATGTCTTCTAATCCTTTCAGAAATAATATGAGAATATGGGAGAGAAATAACAAGCAACTATTCTTTAAGGAGAGTAAGGGCTCCATGACAAAGTCAAGTACATCTATAGTATGACTAAATGATTTTTGATGAGACATAGAGTTTCACACTACCCATTAATGAACAGCCAGCCATCGCAATGCTAACAACATTTGTAAGTTATATAACTACACAGTATCACAAATAGCAGTAGTAGAAATAAAATAGACAAAAACATACATAAATACCCACTTGCAAACACAATGATATGAAAAATGTTCAAGCTCAGATAATCTATAGACACTAGATCACTGTCATGAATAGCTACAACTAGAGATAAGAGAACACTAATATAAATATCAGCCGATATTATAAATATCAACCGATATGCATAGGCGTTAGAATATTGTAAAAGTATTACGATATGTTTCTATAACGGTAATATATTACGATACATCGACTAATATTCAAAATATCGGCAACACAATATTTTCAAATTATGATTTTCAAAATTTTCTCCCTTTTAAAATATATAATACTGATTCAGCCATAACCGAAACCGATACTAATATTTTCATCCATGCTAGAGAGTATTCCAACATATCAATAATTTAAGGGGAGATAAATTGAACTGTGTACAAGATCATTCATGTCATTAACCAATTGCAATCAATTGAAAAAGTCGACTACCTCAGGAATCTGAAGAAACTCAGAACTCAATCCATGCTGGTCCAGAACTCTTGGTATCAAATGTTGCATTGCTATTTTAAGCTTTTCTTCAGGTGCGTATCCGGGCAACTTTATGACTTCCATCTTATCTAGCAGTGTAGGAGGAATAGGCTGCACTTTATTTGCTGTAGCCATAAAAACTACTTTTGAAAGATCAAATGGAACATTCAAGTAACTATGCATTTTAGTTAAGGAACAAGTTAGATTATACATGGATCTAGGAGACTGATAGACCACATATCTGGTGAATGTAAAACAATGGAATCACATTTCAGATAATTGTTTTTTTTTAGGGGGGGAGGAGAAGGGATGCTGCTTCTCCTTGTCTAGTTGTTTGATTAAAAAATTTCAACGGATAAAATTTTAAATATTAGATAATACTCACTAAATATTTTTTTATATTGTATTTAATAATCAATAGATATTAATATTATAAACAAAATTAAAAATATAAGTACATTCATTATTTTTTTCTTTTAAAATCACAACTATTGGATTTTGATCCAATAGTTATAAATAGAGAAGCAAATGCTGCTTCTCCTTGGAGAGGGGATCATGACTTGGTCAATCAATGTCATGAGTTCAAAATAGCTTAACATAGCCACAGAATAGTCAAACTTCTTAGCCTAATTTTTCACATTAAAAATATCTAGTATATCGTAACATCGGATTTATATCTGTGCTAAAATTCTTAAGAAAGTACTATCCACACATTGCAAGAAAGGATACTGATCATTGAATGCTTTATTCTTTTCAGGGTCAAAAACTTCTAATAACGTTGCTACAGGGTCTCCACAAACATCAGAGCAAGCCTTGTCAATTTCATCCAACATCATAACTGGATTACAAATACCTACTCTCTGTATGTCAATAATAGCACATTATAGTTAGAAAAGAAAAGGAATAATAAACATGAACTGATAGGGCCATGATGTATGATCCAAGTAAAAAGGAGGCACATAATGCATAAAATGCTATAAAAAAGTAATAAATTATAGCATATAACCATAAGGTAGATCCAGAATACTTGTAACAAGCTCTACATAGCTACATCAAGGAGTATTATCAAATACTTCACAAAGGAGCCAATAATTTCATATTAAAATGCCACTTCTTAACCTACTAAATGTACACAATTTTGTGGACGATCATTATCATTTTCATAGAAAATTTTAACCCACCATCCCAGCCAGGTGATCTCCAAATGCAACACATACTGAAATCTAAAACCATGAAAGATGTAGAAATGATATAAAAGAGAGTAAATTTGATTTATATTGCATAAATTTTGATTTTTTTAGGATCATATACCATATGGTAAAAGTTTTTATAAATAAACATTGAAGAAAATGTAATTCAAAATAAAATGTATGTGTATACAAAACTTGAGTTGAGTGTCAAACAATAGAATTTGAAACTGATTTCCAATAAAATGGACAAATTACTTGACCATGGGATACATGTAATTTTATTCGCCATATATAGAAAGAATCAAATAAGCACCTTCTCTGTATTTTTTTCATTTTTGACGTGCAGTTACTTAATGCTTTTTTCACAACCAAAAAAAGGGAGAGAATAAACTAAGTACACTTAAATGCAGAGAGGGGTATGCATCACAAAGAAACCAACTAATGTATGTTTTTGACAAATAAGTATAAGATTACAAAAATAACAACCTTTATTCCATCAATAAGAAGTCCGGGCATGCTCCCAATGTATTCTCTCCAGTGCCCTCTAATATCAACCTCATCTTTCACACCACCGAGAGATATACGTATAAACTTTCTACCCAGAGCAGCAGCAACAGATGTTGCCAAGGATGTTTTTCCAACGCCAGGTGGGCCAACAAAACAAACTACTGGACTTCTTATATCCGGTTTCAGCTGCAATACAATTAACATGCAGGGATCACATCTAAATCATGTAGTAGCATCATCATGTCACAGAATGAAATTGAAAGATGATCAACCTTACGGACAGCTAGATATTCAATAATTCGTTGCTTGATTTTGACTAATCCATAGTAGTTACGATCTAGATGCTCTTTTGCAACTCTTAAATTCAATTCATGTTCATCACTGATCTTCTGCCAAGGGAGATTAGCAAGAAGCTCCAGGTAAACAAGTGAACTACTATACCCTGGTTGCTGAGGCTGCAACTTCTTAAGACTCCTGAGTTGAATTTGATATGAAACTCATTAGGAGCAGCAAAAATATTCCCATTAGTTTGGGCAACTAAAACTTTTAAAGGCAAAAACTGCAAGCTAAAATACCAAGGTTTAAAACATCTACAAAATGAAAGAATTAGAAGTTCAATAGTCCAGTTGAGGCTAATGAAATCATTCAAAGTTCAAAATAGCTAAGCCATTCAACCATTGCTTTACTACAAAGATGGTATCTTGACGATCAATGAGAGGCAAAATAAAAAGAAACTTTCAACTTCAACCTTCTTCTGTAGCAAACTAACTAAAAAGTTTCCTAGCCCAAGGCTTGAAAAGGTGGCAAATTACTTAGAAAATAAAGAGATGGCAGAATACTGTTCTCCAGAATGTATTTTGATAGGTTCAGTGTGTTATGCATCTTTGACAAGTCAATTGCAATGATTGATGTGCGTATGGCCTAAATGCCTCTGCCAACATAAGATATCAAATACAACTAATCTACTTTTCAAGCACATTGATGAATTGTCCTTGCAAGTTGTTTCTTTTATTTTCTGTGCATTTACCCACATCATTACTGCCTGCAAAATCAGATATCTCATAGTAGATGAAGTCGAAGAAGAAAAGAACTGCCCATTTTAAACAAAATAGTGATCACATAGGAATAGCATGGATGGGAATGGAATATAAGAGGAGTACTATAGGAAAGCATGCAAATAGGAGTCATTTAAATGAGAAGAAAGAAAGGTCATAGTTTTAAAGAGTTGTCTTACTATGCCATTTAATTCAGCAATATATATAAAGTCAAATTGAAATTTGTTTGTAAAAGTGATAGAAACACAATATCTTAGCATCCTGGTATCCCACGATAAGAAGTTAGAACTAATCCATAGTATCCACAATCAAGTAGCAAAATAAAATGTAAAAAGGTAACCATGTAATGAGACTGTCAAAACCCTGTTAATAGATCAAGGGCATCAATTTCAATAGAATCACATCATATTAGACTAACCATCCATGTAAATCTCAAAAGAATGAGATCATAATCAGAGCTAATAAAAGCAACCTAGGCAAATTTTAAAGTCCAACATAACAGAAAAGTCATATTATACCTTAACTCCCTTTGTGCATGTTTCGAAATATTTAGAGGCATTCCTACACTTTGTATCTTTATTTCAAGAGCAGCCATGTCAACCTCATCATCATCATTGTCCCCAAGTTCCTCTTTTATAGCTCTCATCTAAGTTTAATTTATAGAAAAGTACAAGTAAGTCATCAATTTTTGAGAGTGTCTAATGGGCCACACATTAATAGTCGAATTGATATAAATGAAATCATTTCATTATTTGACAAAATAGAGAACTATTGTCGAACCTTGAGTAAATATTATCAAAAGCCATATAGCTATAAAGATTTAATATTCTGACACTGACCTCCAACCTCTTGTGCAAGTATGGATACAAAGCTATGCAACAGTACTCGACCTAAATGAAGAATGCTCCCAAGACAATCTGAATTAGTTTAAGAAACAAACCTGCGGGCGTAGAAGAAATTCATTCGGTGACTTTGACAATTGGCCCTCAACCTTTTTCATGATTTTCTCTGCTACTCTAATTGACTGTTAGTAAGATGAGTAAATGGGATTACTAAAACAAATAAACAGGAATATGGACTTACAAAGACATGAGATCCGGATAATTCAATCCTTTACAACATACCTGTAAATGCTTGTCAACTAATTCAGTTGCTTTTGAGAGCCTTACTTTAAGGTCAATGGAATCCAACATAGATAGCTGCTCTTGAAAACTTATCTTAAAGTTGGCAACAATTATATCAGCCAACTTGTGAATCGGAATAGTCTCTATAAGAACTTTTGTTCTTCCACTGGTTTTTTGTTTCTATCCAAGTTAAAAGTTTTAGTCAGTCAGCAGTACCAAATAAATGCAAAAATCAATTAGGAAATACATGATAAGCAATAAAAAAATGCTGGACTTGTCAAGAATATAGTTTCCAAGTTAGTGGCCACCCCAGAAAATATCAACCCAATGGCACAAAATTCTAACTTATGTAGAGCACCACTCAATATGACTAAAATGCACCCTTCCAAAGAATCTTGCCCAACAAATGCAGAGAGCCTCATGCCTTCTCTCACAACCTAAAAATGGAAAAAGCCAAGGAACCGAGCTAGATTTATTCTAGAAGAATCTCGATAATAAATAAATGAAGGTCAAACTTTCCTTTTGTTAATCTCAATCAACCATGGCCATCGTAGTCTTTCCATACATATGAGCACAATGCCAAGATTAAAATAGAGACCTATGCCCCAACTGTTTCACAATATACTTGAGTTCAATAGGTTCAGAAAAAAAAAATCAATGATGTACACCAATCATGCTTCACAGTCAAACAAGTAAAGAAGGTATCTCAAAACCTAAAATTTTTACTTACGCCTCTTAATACCCATCTAACAACTGTAGAGAAAGATATATTAAACCTAATATAATCTTAGTTCAAGATGCCATCAGTATTGAGTAAACCCCAAGCATAATAACTTAACAGAAGGAATTGGTTCCCATCCATGGTAATGTGCATAATAAGAATTGAAAAACAAGGAATGTGCGCAAGGATGGGCTTAATATATGATTCATGCTTACGGTAGTTGGAGCTTATTAGGGTAGCTTTGAAATTCTGAAATTCTTGCATGTTATCTACTTATAATAAGTGGAGCATAATAAGATATGATGACCTAATTAAGTGGATCTTTGCTTTCAACAAGGGCAAAGTAGCTCGGTATCTCTCAAACAAAGATAAATCAAGTTAATTGGATGTCAGGATGATTTTTCGGAAAACCAATTATTGTAATTGAAATGGCTCAATTTTTTTTTTCCGGATCGTAATTCTTTGCGTGTCCCTGATTAATTAGGTTTTTCATTTTAGCAAAGAGTTAAGCAGCTTAATAACTCCCGAACAAAGACAAATTAAATTGTTTCAAAAGAAGAAACAGAAAGAGTATACAATGATCATTATGGTCTCAACTCGACAAGAAGTTACATCGCAACAGTATGCCAATATCCTACATGCATTTAAGGCAAATAGTGGGAAAAAACATAGCACCATCCCTACATGGAAAACAGTTTGAAAAACTGCATGGATGTTCAGGATCGTTTTGCCAGTACAGTAATTAATCCAAGTGAAATAGCAGGCTCTGAGATAGCTGCACATAGAAGATGGTGATAGGAAACACATGAAGCAGCACAACTTCAAGTTGGACCCTAGAATTGTAGTGTTAAACAAGTAACTTAACAAAAACAAAGTTACCAGTTGACAGCCTCTGTAGCAAAATGATGAAGTGCAGATAAAGGCTATGTAATTTCAGGAAATTATGACGGGGGACAGAGAAAGAAGGAATCAAAAAACATATAAAAAAAAGTTTTTCAAAAAAAGAGCGCACTTGCTTCTCAAAGGCCAGTAGAAAATAATAGTCTGTGGCCCTTCGGCATACTAGAGTTACGAGGTTCATTCATATGGTACACAAGGTCTGTCACACAATATATAAATGAGTGTCACTTTTCATAAGACATAATAATTTAGAATTGTATTTGCTATATAGTATAGCGGAATGCGGTTTGTACAGGGAATGGATTTGAGAAACTATGAGCCATACTTCTACTAAAGATGGCTCTCATGGTTCTGCCATTATTATTGATCAGGCTAAGGTTTAAGTTTCAAGCTTTGGTTACTTTGTATCGCAAAGAAAATGAAAGAATGGTACATGGGAAAGAAAAGTTACAACAGAAATAATGGAGCCAGCTAGAGGACATGAATTTCCATCTATTAATATCTTTCCACAGAAAGATGAATTAAGAAGCGGAAACCCCTAGATCTCTGAATGGCCGTAGTTTAAGCGTTCCAACAATATAAGACAACTAGGTAATAATGGAAGCCAGCAGAGAAACCATCACTATGATACAGATTAGAGAAGGTTATTAAGTACCCTTGGCATAAAAATTGTGTTCATTTCAAGTAAACAAATGTTACATCCTGTCTAATCATTTGAAAAAAAGTTCTATTTAACAAATTTTCACCTGTTCAAGAACAGATATAAGCTCCATGGCAGTGGCTTTGAGCTGGCGAGCCAATGCTATGAAATTAGGATCCTGCTCCGCTTGCTCCATCTCTAATTAAGATGAGAAAAATGCTAACAACTTATCATCATTGCTAATAAGGATATAAAGTTGTTCAATACATACTAAAGAACAATAATAGCGGCATCAATATAGGAGAAGCATTGAAACATTTTTAATTCAAACAAGTAATTTCAAACGGAACAGAAGATACTAATAACTATTTATACAAATAAACTACTCTAGAAAGAGCAAGCAAAACATCATTTGTCCAATAGCAACGGAGATCTAAAAGTAATTTGACTAAAACCTAAAATTACCATTCTAAAGTAAAATATTTCTGTCAATACCTCAATTAGAACAACCAAAAAGAGAAGAACAACTAATTAGAAGAGGACAACCTGACTTTGGGTTGTATAATTTATATTGGGTCACATAGAAAGTCACCAAAATGTAAACAGGTTGACCACATCTTGAGATGGATTCTTAGTCAACATAGTTCTAAGAAGAAGCTCAAATATCTTGTTTATTAAATTATTCATGGGTGGGAGGTAGTTGCCACAAAATTTCTCAAAGAAAGTCACATTATAGAGCCTTTAAGACAAAGAAATGTCCTCTTCTCTACTTTTCAGTTTGTTAACTCCCTCCTAAATTAGTGCCAGTAAACTATTATGTATAACAAAATTAAGGGTAAAGAAATACCCTCTTCTCTACTTTTCAGTTTGTTAACTCCCTCCTAAATTAGTACCAATAAACTATTATGTAGAACAAAATTAAGGGTAGTGCCCTGGTAAGTTAACCACTTAAACAAACCAAGGCCAAGGTTCAACCCACTAACACCCCTTCCAAGCAGGCCCCAAGACGGGGAGGGAGGAGAGAGAGAGCGAGAAAAAAAAATTTATTAATTAAAATTATTTACAAAAGACACGACATTAAACTATTTAGCAACATAGAAGAATAATTTGTATATGAAAGTCTTCCTTTTTTAAATAACTCCAAGAAGAATTAAATTGATAAAATTCTAATAATGTCTTCAATTCTTAATTCTTATTAGATGTTCTTTTTTACGAGAATGTGACATACTATCAATATGGTCAAGCTTCTATTCAATTAATGTTATTTATGACAATTATTATCAACAACAATTTCAAATTGTTAATGATAAGTACTAATTTTTTGTCGATCTAATAGGTGATTGCTAAGGACCTACAATTTCTTTAATCTAATAGTGTGTTTGGGTAGGGTACTAGTTGAGGGAATTTCTATTTTAGAAACAACCCTTAAAGTACCTTTGTTCTAATTCCATCGATTCAGATACCTAACAAGGCATAAGGTAAAAATCACAAGGTGTTCAAAAAATCTTGTTACACACCTCCAATTCCTTCAGAATGACACCTGAGTAAATTTTGCTAAGCTCCATCTTGTCAAACTCTCCCCAATCCACTGGACTCAATTAATTTTCGCAGAACACTACAACTAGCGTGCTTCAACCACCAGCCACTTCCAAAGCATACAAATTAATCTCAAGCAACAACATCGTCCTCCACTTGCCACCAACATTCACCACATATGAGCTCAACATGCATGAATTCCCTTAACATCTAAACCTAAAGCTCTATAAGACCAGAATATATAAGAACATTCTTATGCGATTAGTTCTACTCTCTTGACTGCCTACAAATGGTCTCATCCATACTATAAAGAAATATCATGATGACTCACCAGCTTTTGTCATGTCCAGAGGAGAAATTCGTGCAGTGCAATAAGTTCCTCTTGCACTAAGTTCCTCGACACTAAATCTGCACAAACCTTCAAGAACAACAGTGAATGTGACCCTCCCACTTGGTTCCTCTACTCCTCTTGAGAGATACAACGCTCGAGCAGCAACTCCTCTACATTTAATATCATAATCTATCAGCAAAGCAATAAGATGTAAACTACAACAATAAGGCGTAAACTTCAATGAAAACAAAAAGGGTTAAAACGGGGCAATGAGCCAGTTAACCTCTAATGGACTAACATTATGAAAGAGAAGGAAATTTAAAATGAAAATATACCTGTTATGCCAGTGAAAAACCTCTTGCTGATTTTTTCCATCCAGTTTGTGACAATCTGATATCCCAAATTGATTTTTCAAGTTCCGCTGAACATGTTCCACCACTACACCTATGAATAGTAAAATGGTAGAATTCTCACACATAATGAAAGAAAACTTGCACTGTAAAATAAATAACCAGAAGCAGGCTTACCATTATTGGGATATAACACAGGCCCCACCATTATTGACTCTGCCTCGTCATGGACTGGTAAGATGCCTATTAACTGTTTCTCTTCCATCTTCCATAATTCTTCTTCAATTAACGTCACGCTACACAAGTAGAAACACCATTTTTCCCAAGGAAGTCAGAACCAAAACTTAGAGAATACAAATAGTCAAAGCGGCAGCGAAATAAAAATAAACAAGTTTCGAAAATCAACGGATGCTTGAAGGCATCACCAACTCACCAATAATGTGTGAACGAATCAAAAGACAGTTTCTCCAAAATAATATATATATACTCTAATTATAACAAAATGATTTCAATAAATCAAGCGTAATAGTTCGCAATGAAGAACCAGACGCTCCATTAAAGGCACAATGATAATAGATTCATCAATTCACAGCCCAAGAAATTCTCTTCAATATATGGCTATGTGCTTAAGTTGTTAGGTAAAAACCCAACAAACGATTTATACTCCAACCACTCATGTGAATGTCTTTTTGGGTTTAATGCCTAGATAAATTATATCTCACTTTATATCATAAGATGAAATATAATTATAAGAAAATGAGAATTTTGGGAAATGAAATCAAGACCACTTAGATCAATGGGCCAGTGGATTCAAAATCCTAAGCAGTTATGTGAGGGCCAAAGAATGATATTGTTAGGTCCATAGTGCCTTGGACAAAGACAAGCAATTACTTGGGTTGGGAATTTAATGTAAATGGGAATGGCCATCCAGGCTCCTTGTCTTAAGAAGTTTGACTAGTTCGGATGATATCCTTTATATATTAAAATCTTTTTTATATTAAAATCTCCACCATTGAATTCTCATCCAATGGTAGAGATGGGAGACGGATGGGGTATCTTTGCGGTGCTCAAATGGGTTGATAAACAATCGTGTCGCACATCTAAGCCTCGTATATGGAGCCAGTCAAGCTGCCCACATGGCATAATAGAACTTCCAGGCTTCCCTATAAATACAAGGCTTCATTAACCAATGAAGTGGATCCGAAATCAGGTGCACTGGAGAAATAGCTACTAACTTAGCACTTGGATTGAATCATCAGCATTCTCGGAGCCAAGTGGTCTACCTCAAGAGTCAGGTTGTGTTCTTGAGAGGAACACTTGACCCGAGTCATTTCCACATACTTTGGAGTCTTTCTACTCTATCTCCATACTTAATGAGAAAACAAAGTTAAGACCCATAAAGTTAAGACCCATACTTTGGAGTCTTTCTACGCATAGGGTGCTGGCGTAGTAGGCACCGACCAATGGTAGTAGAGGTCAACTATGAGGAAATACCATACCGGCCGACCCACAACAGCCTAGCCAATCCACACAGTAATAGCCTGGCCCCTATCGGCCACAACCAGCTGCAGTCACATCATCACTACAAGACGACACCCGACAACGGTGGCTCTCATGAATGCCTAACGGCCGACGAATTTTAGCAGGAAACTTGTCACCAACTTTGATGCCAATGGCACCATTGGCCACGCGTACAAATGTCCCTCTCCTCCGTCAGAGAAGGAATCAATTCCAATCGATTGCCAAGAGTTCAGAAAAAGTCAAGCTCTCTTTCTAGAAACAGCTCTCTCGCTCCTCGATACTCCAAAAGCCACTCCCCGAGTACAATATGTCGGAGCCTTACCCTCTAACTTTCTTATAGCTGCTCCCCGTTGAGCGCATTATAGGAGCTTAGTCCTCTTATATTCTCCACATACGTGTATCGTTGCATTCTTTTACATCAACACGTCTGCCTATTTTCTGAGAAAGATTTTTAATTTAAGCGTTGGAGGATAAACCGATGAGTGAATCTCACCAATCCTCTGAACTTTTGTTCGCTATTTGTAATGCGTAGAACCCTGGTTAATAGAGACGAAGACCGGACCAACTTTAATCCGACCCACAGTGGAAGATCGAGTGGCTCTTCAATCCGCATAATAACCCGGATCTAGGGATGTATCACTCCAAATAGACTAATTCTTAACAAGATTTCCTCACTACGCAATGAACAATTATCACCAAATAAAGGCTAATTCTAACTTGAATTTTGCATTGGCCAATTTTTTAACACCTCTCTATCTCCACTACCTCACTAATCTCACCCCCTAACTTCTTTTATACAAAGAATCAACTAAGCAGCTCCCAAAAAATACTGATCAATGCAGTTAAATATAGTGGATAAGGGCCGAAAACTACATTCAGCTTGGGCTTTTATCCGCCAAAAATCATGCGGTTCAGATCTAGATGTCGGCAGCGTGAGCTCATGTCTCACAGCTTTCAAGCTGCTTCACTCTTAGAAACTGGAGCTTGAGTTTCCAACTCACTTGCATTGAGTGAGATGATTCTGGAGGTCCACAACTTTAGTTGGCGCCTTGCTTGCTTCTAGCAAGTCGATTCAGGAGGTCTGCAACTTGAGCTGCTATCTTGTTTCAATCTAGCTAATTGATTCTAAAGGCCAGTAGCTTGAGGCATTATCTCGCTTCCATCTAGCTTATTGACTCTGAGTCCTTCAACTTTAGCCGATATCTTGCTGCTATCTAGCTGACTTTAAAAGCCTACAACTTGAGCCGATATCTCATTGCTACCTAGCTTCTGTCCTGTTTGAACTACTCATGGTTAAACCACCTTAATAATAATCTTAAGTCCAGAAACAAATCTTATATGATGGTTAAATTAACTGATAGTGTCACGAAACATGCCAAGACATACTGGTCTAAAAATTAACATTGAGTTTGCCCCGGTAACTAGCCCAAAGGGACCAGCATCCTAAGACTCTCATCTCATGACCGAGAATCTAGTACAGCTCGGCATCCACACCATTGCCATTATCAGTAGTCTAACTACGCGGTCCAGATGAGTCGGTAATCTCCTTTTCCTCTTTTCTCATCTTGAGACAATGCTGAATTGGGCATTGGAGGGGTTCTCCGCTAACAAAAGCTGGGTCACTTTACTTATTTGTTTGTGGTACGCAGGTTCAGGTTAATTGGTTACTCGATCTAATCCAATCTCAAGTCTACTTCCTTCAGAGTCAAATGTTGCAAGTTTACACCACAGGTCCTCGGACGGCTCCCGGCATCCTACAGTTCCGAGTCGTAGCACCCAGCCGATTCAGCAGCCACTAAAATTGCATGATTATATTTTAATATTCCTTCATTTAGTTGGTATACTGAGTAGTTAAATATTAGGATGTTAAATATTGAATATTGTGTTGTTAGTTTGATGAGTTGAAATCTGTTACCTATCACGTGAAATCTGTTAGGCTGATGAGGGTGTAAATACTGCAAATCTGTGATGTGCAAGGGAAGAAGATATTTCAGTTACTCTAACCTCACGTCTCTCTCTCTCTCTCTCGCTCGAACCTTCTCTTTTCCCTCTGTCTGGTCTCGTCCTGCTCGCTGCTCGTTCTCCCCTTCCTCTGCAACACCCGGCCGACTTGCATCATTTCGACCGTACTGTAGCAGGAGACTGCGGTCTCACTATAGCTCCATCAAAGGACTGAGATCCTACTGTAACAAGGTCGTGTTGTGCTCGCATCATTGGTACTCTCATTGAGACATGCCAGGGGGCATGACGACGCGGTACAAATCGATGGAGGAATCGATTGCTAGATTGAAGGAGACAACCGTTGCTCTTCAACACCAATCCGAGAGTATCGTCACCACTCTCCAGCACCACTCCGAGGGTATTGCTTCTAACACTACTCTCGGTGAACAATTACAGCAATCTATGTCAAAAGTCCTCCACTCCCTCGCTCGAATCGAAGCTCACAATCGATCTACAATAAACCCTCCCTTGCTTCCAACCCCACCATCGTTTATAGCGTCCTCGACTGCACACCCCGTTTCTCCTCATTCAACAACCCTATCTCTCCTTCCTCATACCACGACCGATTTCCCGTCCGCTCTACCAGTGCACTTACCTAAGCTCGAAATTCCCTTCTTCTCCGGCGACAACGTCCTTGGATGACTGTTTCAAATTGAACGATTCTTCCATTATCACCTTACCTCCTCCGATCAGAAACTCACAATAGCTTCCTTCTAAATTTCTGGTCCAGCACTCCAATGGTTCCAGTGGTTGCATGCAACCCACCAGCTCACCACCTGGGAAGCATTCAGCTGTGATCTAGAGCTTCGATTCGGCCCCTCCACCTATTCCAACCCTGAAGCCTTACTCTACAAACTACGCCAAAACACTTCAGTCGCCTCCTATATGTCCGAATTTGAAGCTCTGTCCACCCATACCTCAGGCCTTACTACAACGAACCTTCTAAACTGTTTCATCTCTGGTATCCGGGATGAAATTCGGCGGGAGCTTTTAGTGTTGAAACTGCAGACGCTATCGGAGACCATTGGGATGGCCAAGT
Organism: Nepenthes alata; assembly: GCA_028571085.2. NCBI lineage: Eukaryota > Viridiplantae > Streptophyta > Magnoliopsida > Caryophyllales > Nepenthaceae > Nepenthes > Nepenthes alata. Next base: position 13,751 of record JAOVVI020005134.1, read on the forward strand.
TAGTAGAGGAAAAATTAGAAGCGGGTCACTCCTCTTTGCACCGCCCCTTGACTTCCAAACAACAGCCCCAAGCTCCGGGCCAACTGCAGCGGCCATTAACCCACCAGCACTTGACACCGAGATTGCCCATCAAGCGGCTCACGCCAACAGAAATGGCGGCACGCCGTGCACGGGGCTTGTGCTTCAATTGTGATGAACAATTTACTTCAAGCCATCATTGCCGTCCACCCCAATTCCTTTGTATGATTGCTGAGGCTAACGACAGTTCGCCTACTGAATCACTCCACTCAGAGGAGATTTTCGTAGGAACAGAACTCCAGCCAATGGACTCACTAGAAGTAGAATCCATGTTGCCCAACACAGATTCTGCTCCCACAATTTCCTTACACGCTCTTGAAGGCCGATTTGTACCCTCTACACTATGGCTGCAAGGCCAGATTGCAGGCCGTCCAGTCGTCATCCTTGTAGATAAAGGCTCAACTCATAACGTCCTGCAAACCAGGGTGGCTCGGAACTTGGGACTGACAATCCAGCCATCACAACACCTCAATGTCACCGTAGGCAACAACGATTCTCTCCACTGTGAAGGGATTTGTTCCAATACTCTAATAACGTTTGATCAATCTCAATTCCGGGTGGATTTATACTTGCTGCCCATTTATGGGGCAAATATAGTTTTTGGAGTACAATGGCTAGCTACAATTAGCCCTGTCTTGTTTGATTACAAGGCATTGTGGATGAGTTTTGATCGTGCTGGCCAACAACTCACTCTATGAGGCTTGCAATCACCTTCTATTTCTGCCATGACCCTGGGGCAACTAAGGAGAAGTGACACGACTAAATCCACTACTTCCTACTTCCACATGACTGTTACTTCCGTAAGGCAAGCAACTCAGCCGCTCTCCTTCACAGACTCCATATCCCCAGATATCGACCCTTCCAACAAGGTAGCCTTACAACAGCTACTCACTACATTCACAGGAGTCTTCTCCCTACCACAAGGCCTCCCTCCATGCTGGGTCACCGATCACCGCATTCCGCTAAACCCTAACTCTGAACTGATCAACGTCAAGCCTTACCGGTACCTACATTTCCAGAAGGAGGAGATGGAACGTATGATTCAAGAGATGTTGGCTGAAGGCATCATTCGGCCCAGTCATAGTCCCTTTTCGTTTCCTGTCTTATTGGTCAAGAAACGTGATGGTAGTTGGCGATTTTGTGTGGACTACCGAGCCTTAAACGCTATCACTGTCAAGGATAGATTTCCCATCCCTATGGTTGATGAGCTACTGGATGAACTGGCAGGGGCACGGGTTTTCTCCAAACTCGATCTTCGAGCTGGATACCGTCAGATGAGGGTCCACCCAGAGGATATCCACAAAACAACCTTCCAAACTCACAACGGCCACTACGAGTTCATGGTCATGTCTTTCGGGTTATCGAACGCTCCCTCTTCCTTCCAATCCGAGATGAACGAGATCTTTCGTCCAGCGCTGCGGCGATCTGTGTTGGTATTTTTTGACGATATTCTTGTCTACAGCCCCACCTGGCAGAGTCATCTTCACCACCTCGCCCACGTACTACACATCCTCCAATCCCATTCTTTCTTTGCCAAGCTATCTAAGTGCGAATTCGGATGCACCTCGCTGACGTACCTTGGTAACATTATCTCTGAGCGCGGCGTGGCACTTGATCCCTCCAAGATTACTGCCATCCAAAACTGGCCGCAACCGACTAGCGTGACCCAATTGCGCGGGTTTCTAGGGCTCGCAAGGTATTATCGCTGCTTTGTGAACCAATATGCCCAGATCTCTGCTCCTCTTACGATGTTATTACGCAAGAATGCTTTCATTTGGACCCATGAGGCCGAGCAAGCATTTACATCCCTCAAGGCTGCACTCACCACCACCCCAGTGCTTGCCCTGCCAGATTTCACCAAACAATTCGTGGTACAGACCGATGCTTCAGGACAAGGCATAGAGGCTGTGCTGCTTCAAGGGGGACATCACATTGCCTATTTTAGCAAACAACTTTGTCCGAGACTGCAAACCTCCTCCACCTATATTAAAGAGTTATGTGCTGTCACCGAGGCAATAAAAAAATGGCGCCAATATTTGTTGGGCACCAAGTTTACCATCCAAACTGACCAGCAACCACTCAAATCCCTTCCCACCCAAACCATTCACACCCCCGAACAGTAGCGCTGGATCACCAAACTCCTTGGGTTTGATTTCGACATCAAGTACCAGCCAGGGCGTAACAATGGACCAGTTGATGCATTATCTAGGCGCGAGCTTGGGCCATGCCTCGCACTCCAAGCTGTGTCCCAACCTATCATGGGCTTGTTGGCAGCTCTGAGAAGGTTTATTGACAAGCATCCAGCAACTGCTTCATTAACTAGGGCCATTCAAGAGCAGCCGGGCAGCCACCCTAAATTCTCCTGGCGCAATGGACTGATTTTCTTCCATAATCGAATTTGGGTACCCCCTGAGTCTGCTCTGTCCCACTTGATCATGTAGGAGTACCACAATTCCCCACTTGGAGGGCATGCCGGCATTCACCGAATCTTTTCCCGCATTGCATCAGTTTTCTCCTGGCCAGGTATGCATAAGGAAGTGAGAGACTTTGTCAATAGTTGCCCGGTCTGCCAGCAAGTTAAACCTCTTAATACCGCCCCACAAGGGCTTCTTCAGCCACTTCCCATTCCGGGTAATATTTGGGAATCCATCTCCATGGATTTTATTACTCATCTTCCCCCTTCGCGTGGCAAGACGGTTACACTAGTGGTCATTAATAGGCTCTCCAAATATGCCCATTTCTCATCCCTGGACACCCAGTTCACTGCTGTGCAAGTGGCAAAGATGTTTATCAGGGACGTCTGCAAGTTACACGGGTTTCCGGCAGATATCGTCACTGATCATGATCCTTTGTTCATGAATCTGTTTTGGAGGGAACTCTTCAAACTGCAGGGAACCCGGCTGTCCACCAGCAGCGCCTATCACCCCCAATCCGATGGCCAAACTGAAATCGTCAACCGTTACTTGGAGGATTACCAGCGGTGCTTCGTGACTGG
>JAOVVI020005135.1:0-16823 GCA_028571085.2 Nepenthes alata
CTCTCTATTCTTGGAAGCATGACTTCCACAAAACACTCCACCCACCAAATATACACCCTTCATTTATCTTTCTATATCCTTGGAAGGATTTCTAACTTGAGTGTCGAAGGGTTTACGGTGGGAACAATTCTCGCCGACCTCTAACCGCTATTTTTCAGTTGTATTGTTGAGGATTCATATTCAAGACTATGGAGATAGATCCGCGTCAGATCGACCAACAAGAAGATCCGATTTGCGGCCCTTGACCCGTATGACAATCCGAATTTCTGGTACGCAACAATAAAGATATTAAAATATATATTTATGTAATTTTTAATCCTAAATTTTAAAATTTTGAATATTTTTATGCAAATATAAAATTTAAATAAATGTATTGAAAAAGTCCATCAACTGGCTCGATTTGCCTAATGGACAGACACAATTAACACTTTCAGCCCAAGTTAATTTAATGATCATAAATTTTAATCTAAATCTAATCCGCATTTGACCTAAACTCAAATTTAATTAAGTCTAATAAATATAAAACGTGGAATTACAATTATTTTACCGCAAGCGCGGCCACGGGTACCCCGACCCACCATTCTTCAGATGGACACCAATATCTGAGTCCCTCCCTCGCCCTTGCTCTTCTATCCGCTTCCATGGCACCCTTTGGTGGCAATTATATAGTAAAACTTCTGTATAATTATTTTTTAGGAGTTGGAATTTAAAATATCAAATTGACTAACGTATTGCAAATTTTCTACAAAGTGTCAATTTTATTCCATAATTCAATTCTAAATAATTTCATGACAATGCATATCTTCCAATTATCCGGCTATAAGATACGTCCTTATTATGCAGTGGCATGCACATAGCCTCGTGGCCCATCAAGGATAAATAGTCTAAAGATAGATGGTTGCTTAATATGTGATTATAATTAGAAATCAATACTAGCTATTGGCAAAGTATGGATGGTTACTCACATGGGTAGAAGTAGAGGATCTTGTACAAAAACCACGCTCGCGTGCGTAACCGACACCCTGGTGAACGAGTGGCTGCCTTCATCAATGGTTTCCTCCATCTGTCTAGCCGCTTCTGCCTCGTCCAATCTAATTCCCCACCTACACTCTCTCTCTTTGTATTTAGCCATAAAGATGGGATATGGATAATTGCTCATCCTTATTGGCTTGAATTCCGTTTCGTCCTCCCTTGAAGATGCTGGCACAATATGAATTTTTATTGGAAAAAATAAAAAAAAAACAAAACCATAAAAAGGATAATTGCTTATCGCTATGGGCTTGGATTCCATCTTGTACTCCGATGGAGATGCTGCTGCTGACTCAGCGATCAGTAAAAGGCATAAGAATGTGTCTGTTTGATCAACGCGGGTGTAAAGCAATTAATGGCGTCAAATGGTAAATCAAGCGGCAAGTATTGTTTATTACAATGGAATGTGGCTATCAGCCCTCACCAGAATTATAGATACAGAATTTCTACAAGGTTTACATTTATTCCCATTAAAAAAAAAACGCCCCAAGATTTCCCAACTTTTACATGTTCAATTGACCAAATAGAAAAAGAAAAAGAAAAGAAGAAACAACAAAAAGAGAACATCCACACTGATACCCAAAAACTAAACTTACTGAGCTTTGATTTACGGAAGCTGTGAGTTTGATCATAAATTCAAAGGCGATGAGCATTCATCTCTGAGGTGGGGGATCCACGGTCCGGACATTTGCACTTGCCATTCCTTCAATTCTGTCTTTCGTGATCTCAACAAAATGGCCCACCATTTCATGAAATTGCTTCAGTCCGGACAAGGGGAGAATGATAGACGAACGATCTGAACCTGCTACCTGCTCTTTGAAGCCAATTAATGCATTGTACATAAAATGCAAAAAAGACCGCAAAAACAAAATTTCCTTGAACTAGGCAAAAGCAACTACAGGGCAGACCTCGGATATTCTTAAAAAATGGCCCCTGCTGTTACTTCCAAGATCAAAGAAGAACCTCTTCTGGTCAGCTCTGATTACTTTGGAAACTACCAAGTGACTGTTAATTTCATCCTGTGGAGGTAGATCGGCTGGCCCTTCCACATTCAATTCAGAAGAAGTGGCAAACTGAGGGCTGTGGCCAGATATAAAGCCAGCCCCAACATCATCTGAAAGCCCAACAAGATGCTCTGAAGGCTCAGAATTTTGCTGTTACAAGATGGCCAACCGGACAAGAATATCAGGTGAAACTATAATGCCCCTTGAACAGAAGCATCCATCCACACCCAGATCCAGCCAACACAGGCGTAGTGGGGAGAGAGGGGGGAACACAGAGAGAGAGAGAGACTTCAAGGATCAAATGAAAATGAACCTGATTGGGCACAATGAAAAGCCTAGATGCTTCATTAATCTCAGCCAAGGTGTTCCGAAATGCTGCCCACCCTTCCTCTGTGGTGCTTCCAGCAGGAACAATAATAGTGCTGCGATTTCTGCTCATGGAAGCTTCAGAAACCTATGCACACAGAACACCAAGAGATGACAGGAGTGAATATGTGAAACCTGGACTTGCCTGTTCACATTCCAAAAATCACCACCATAATGGAAATATGAGCTAAGGCGATGAAATTAAACTCCAAGGAACAATGCTTGCAATGAAACTGAGAACTAATATCCGAAAGTGTTACTACATATTCGTTTAAAGGTCCTAGATGGGCATTAATGTTTGATAAAAGAGAAATCACAAAACAACATAAGCCAATAAAATGAAAACATTTTGAGTTGCAAAAGCGGAACGATCCTCAACCTAAGCACAATTGAACACAGTGAAACCCAATATCTAATAAATAGGGACCAAATGATCCAACATGTGTCTCAAGCTTCAAAGGGGCATAAAATTATTGTGATATTAATTGCCAAACAAGCCTGATTTCCAGAAATGAACATCAATAAGCCACTAGACAAACACATAAAAGACCCCCACCACACTTATTCACCCCTCCCAAAAAAAAAAAATCTGCCAGTCACATAGATAGAGACAGATGAACAAAATAAAAGATTGTTGAACAAGAAAAAGATTTTCAAAGCTTCAGCTCTTTGGGGATGAGCATACCAAACAAAACCCTTACAGAAGAAATGAAGGTATTAAATAAAAATTTGAAAATAAGCAGGAATGATGACATCGATAAGACAATCACTTAATCATGAACAACAGTGGATTTTTACTTGATAGCTTTCTTCCTGAACAAAGTTATTTCAAGATTCTGGCACCAAAGAATACAATTACTACAAGTCTCAAACCAAAGATACATGGAATAGCTGGTGAAATTAACTAGATAAACCACATAGATTGTGGAAGAGGTGAAATTTTATATGTTTACGATTCTACGATTACAAGGTGGCCTAATACATGAGACTTCTCACATTGCGACCTTCAGAGAAATTCAAAAAAATGCAGCCTTAGCACAATAGTAGGGAGGTTGTTTCCATGGAATTTTCAAGTCATAATGGTATAGTTTGCCAAGGCTTATTCTTTGATGAGTTTATAGTTACATGATCTCAAAATCTTTTAATCTTTCAAATCACTGATTCCTTCTAGACATGGACAATGCCGTTGAGAGTGGAGAAGTCATATTAGATAGCCATTAATCCTGGTTTACACTTTCTTTAAACAAAGGTAATAGAGAAAATAAAACGCAGAGATTTAAAAGCAGATGGTTCAATAATACTTTGCTGATTCAACTTGAGAATTTGGCTTTTGCAGGATTACAGGGTGGTTGATTTACAGCTTATGATGAAGTTGGCTGAACCATGGTCTGTTAAGACGAAGGACAATAATACAAAATTCTTGATGATGGTGATGCATGCTTTAAATACTCAGGGAGAATATAATGAGGTGGTTATGGAGCTTACTCATGGAATCCACAAGCCATGGCTAGTTGATGCAGGGTATGGGAAGAGCCAAAGGGAAAAAGAGGAGAAAAGGGGAAAGGGAAGAAGCATAGAAAAAGATTGAGAAAAGGGAGAAGTAGATATTAGCAAGAGAAAGAAGGAGAAATACATTCCCCCAATATTAATTCAACTCATCCATAACTAATCAAATAATAATATGAGAGTCTTCATATATTATTCTCTACTCTTAGGTTAATTAAGAATCAAATATAATTTTATAATTAATAATAATAAAAAATACGAAAATAATGAACAAAAAAAACTTTCTATAAATATTTTAGATATTATAAAAATTATAAAATTTTAGAAATCCTTGAGATATTGAAACAAATAAAATAAAAAAATAGCAAATTATATCTCAATACATAAATTTTTGAAGTGTCTGCATCAACTATCCAATAGTAACAGAAACTCGGTAAAAATCCTAAAGCTCTTGACATCAAACTCTCAACCACAAGCTAAGTGATTGTGTAATCTTCTTTCATCATCTATAAATGTGCAAGTGGTGGCTAAAACCAGTTAGCTCCACAAACTTCCTTGGAGTGTGAGGAACTTGACTATGACGATGATTGATCATAATGAATCTGATAGAAATCAAATAAATTTGGATCTAGCAAATGGAGTGCCTCACTAGAAATTAAAGCACATTCTGAATTCAACTAGCTTACCTAACGAACAAGAAATCGTTGAACCTTTACATCACCGATGAACACAATCTGCTCATTTAAAATTACATCAATTTTATCTTTGTGGATGTAGGGCTGGTAATTGTGTAGGAGTGGACAAGTTCTCAATAGTAGGCTTACCTGAAGAGACTACAAGGATCACCTGTGGACCATGACTACCATTCAATGCAAAATCAAAAGTATAGAGAAACTAAAGAGACATGGAACACAAATATCATAGGCATTTAATCCAACCTCTGTTAAATTTTAAATGGACAAATACTATGAACCTGTCATTTTTAGCATGAGGCAAGGTGTGTCCCATTTCAGTTTAATCCAACTCGTGACAAAATCTCCAACATTAACTTCAACATGTCTTTTGTGGAAGTCCGGTCAAAAATTATACAATGCATTACTAACTTCAGTTGTTTATCAATCTCAATATGTAAGTTATAAAGGTGGTGTGCAAATGCATCGGCTGATATGAACACACTAGTACATGAAAACATCGAGATAAAATCTAAAGGTTTCTTAGGTTTGTAACTATGCACAACCTTAAATTGACTCATGTCTATAGAGCTCTTTATCGAGCTATTATATGCAAGTTGGGTTATAGAAAGAATCAAATCCTAATTCCTAATATTTTATTAAACAAAGCATCTTAATAAGTTGCCTAGACTCCAATTAACAACATCACTTTGGCCATCTACCTAGGGATGGCATGCAATGAAAAACGTTGATTTGGTGCCAACCATAAACTAAAAGATTGTTCAAAAGTGACTAGTAAAACAAGCATCCTTATCAAATATATAGTTTTAGAAAGGCCATATAACTTAGCAATCTCAACAAGATATAATCAAGCAATCTAAGAAGCACTAGAATTCAGAAATCCTACTACAAGGAATAAAATGGGTCATTTTAGAGAAATAGGACAATAATAAAATAGTATCATGCTTCTTAGGAGTTTACAAGAGTCCTAATACAAAGTTCATACTCACATGCTACCAAGGACAACAAGGTATAGGCAAAGTGGTGTCGAATCTAGTATTTTTTGTTTCTTATGTTAGGCTAGTTAACATGTTCGACAAGTACTATCATAGCCACATCTTTCCCATGTCAATCAACCTCCTTTGCTCTCTTATCTTGCCAAAAAGGCTAAATAGGCCATCAACATAAACCTCCCGAACTATAACATCCTGAACCCATATCTTACAGATGCAAAATTTATTAGCTGAAACAAATATCCATCTTGGATGCAGCATTCATCGGTGATGTAAGGTTGTCCACTTTGCATAGCTATAGAAAATTCTTACTAAAATTAGCACATGACTCGTACTTTTCCTCGAGTTTTTCAAATCCAACCACCTTAACCTGAATAATAGATAACAAGGACAATCAATAGCTTAAGGAATCCACCACTTGATTCTCAACCCTCTTCTTCTATTTTAGTACAAAAGGGGGGGGATAAAAAACAAGAATGCAAATATTCAACCTAATGACTATGCCAAAAATTCAATTTCTTTTCAAAACAAAGAAAACAGAGAGCCTCATAATCAGATGACAAACTCCTACTATAACAAGTAATGGCGACAATGGTATAAGGCCTGCAGAACTAGATACAACTCCTTGTCATATGTAGAGCATTGCTACTTTGCATCATTTAACTTCTTACTAAAGTAAGTAACAGGATGGCACTTTTTACTAAGAATTTTGCCTATACCAATACCTAACGCATCACACTCTACCTCTTAAAAAAAGTCAAGAAGCCACCTGACTCGAGCTTCCGTCATTCTCTTTTTAACACTCTTAAAGGTCCTAACAGTGTCAAGAGATCAATGAAATTCACCTTTCTTCATACACTCAATGAGAGCACACATGATCTTGCTAAACCCCTTAAGAACTGAATAGAAAGTAGCTAAATTATGTAAGCTCCAAAAATCATGGGTATATTTAGGTTCATACCAATATACGATTGCCTAAACTTTTGCATCGTCAGTTAAAATGCTATTGAAGAAAACTATGAAACAAAGCAATCCTATCTAAAAAGGAGCACTTCTTAAGATTGGCATATAAAATCTCTTTCCAAAGGGTAGTACAGATTTGCTTGAGATAGCCCAAGTTTTACTCCTTAGACTTACTATAAATAAGGGTATCATCAAAATAGACTAATAAGAACCATCCCATAAAAAATCATACAACCTAGGTCACGACCCTCATGAAGGTATTAGGGGCATTAGAAAGCCCAAAAGGTATGACCAATCATTCATAAAGACCATCTTTTGTCTTAAAGGCTATTTTTAACACATCCCATAGGAGAATAATGAACAAGTGGTAACCACTCTTTAAATTATCTTAGATAAGATCCTTGCACAAGCTATCATATTCAACATATCATCAAGTCTATTACGGAAAAACAGTTTTTCCATACCATTTGTGAAGAGTTCACTAACTTGCATTTGAAGCTCGACATGTTCAATGAGATTCATTCGATTATGAGATAAATTTAGGAGAGAGACACCATGAACAAAGTCAATGGCATGCTTGACATCACGTAAAGGCAGTAAGTGGTTTGAGGAAACATCCTAAAAGTCTCTAGGACTGTAAATGAGGGTCTGAAGGGACCACTAAAACAACTACATCAAATATAGCAGACTTGTCTATAACTGTATGCTCAAACTCAATAGGGCTAATGATATATAACTCTTTCATCCCTATCACGTCCTTTCCCTTGTTGTGACTAATAGGTTTTAGGGCAAACGATAGAGATCTATCTTTTTCCCCTTATGCACATACAAGCATGAATTGGTGCAACCTTAGATTGTTACATCTAAGTCACACAACTAGGATCATCCCAGAATGCCATAACACACATCTATAGGAATAACATCACACTAGCTAGGATCCTTATACTCTAAGAATTGAAAAGGTACAATACAACATTTCTTAATTGCTATGGAAGATGGATCAACATAAAAGTCATACAAATTAGGATGTAAAACACCTTTCAACCTGAGATAGGAAATTGTAATAGTCGAAACGGCACTGATGCCACTACTAATGTTCACATTGATCATGAAAGACTTCTCACTAGCTTTGATGTAAGCATAGAAGAGGGCATGATGACGCTAGTTATCAGTCACTTTCGATTGGATCAAGGAAAATCATACAACACCCAATAGTGACATGTTGGGGCAAAAACGTAGGCTAGAGGAAATTGTCCTAATGCAACTAAGAATGTGTCATTATCATTATCATCCAAGTCATTAAACATTTCTAATTTAAGTTCATAAACTTTTTTTTCAAAGAGTTCCTCCTTGTTTATTTCATCTTGTTATCTAGTAAGCAAGGCCTTACTAGGACAATTGGAAAAAAACGTATTCAAGGCCATTGCAGTTAAAACACTACACGTAGGAATCTCTTCTAGAGGCTTCAATACCCTTATCTCCATTGTCTCTCACATGGAGATTTTTGATGAAGGTGGTCATAAGAGATACTCAGGGTTCGTGGTGAAAGCATACCGTTGTGAGGGATGATTGTCACTACACCCTGCATAGGGCATCCTTGCAACCAACTCATAGTCTTGGACTAGACTGTATGCATGGTCAAGATTTATAACACCCCTAAAGACAATAAGACCAAGATCATCATGTAAACCAACATCCTCATAGGCAAACCACCAACTACATAGCTAGGATACAACAATCTACTAATCATAAGACTGCATGAAAACAACATACAATCAACCAGAGTTGTGGAAACCAACAAGAGAAAAAAAATCAACAAAATAACTACCAAAATAAATCATGGAAAACAAAACCAATGTTTTAAAGATTGAATTAAAAGCTCATACCTATGGAATAACAACAAATTGGATTAAAATATGAGGATCTGAATAACGGAAACAACAATCCACCTACCAAGGTCCTAATATTAATGTGCTCCACCATTACTCAAATTGGTAACATCGATTTTAAACATAAAATGCAAAATTTACAGGAATGAGAGCACAGCATCACCAAGATGCTGTTTTGGAAGGACAGAGTGACAGTTGGGATTCTGTTTTTCTAACATCCATGCCCAAGTTGCTATGCCTACATGAGACTGGGAGGGCAGAAGCCCATGGAAGGATGATTTTAGAGGAAGAATAGCTATGGGCGTGGGCGACTGGTCACTGAAGCATAACAGAGGAAGGGAGAAGAGGATAGAGGAAGGGTTTGACAAGGAGGGTCCCACATCACCTGTTTAGAAGACGACAGGAGCTTATGAACAAAAGCAGTTAAATTATATAGAGGGTTCACTTCCAATTACACTTCTAAATGTTCTCCAAACCAAGCAATATCAAGAAATTAGACTTTAATTGGTGGGTATATGTGGAACAGTGAGCATAACATTAAATCAGTACCACATATGGTGGTTGTTAGGCTTTTCTAGCTCTTGCATTGGCATACATCAAAGGACCGAAATTAAAATTGTTAAGTTCAAACTAAATTCACAAAAATTATGAAAAAATGCATGGAAACAAAAACAAATGCATAACAAATTACATGAATTGGGTTAGATTCCAACATTCTAACTCACCTAAGTTGTTTAGGTCCTCATTGACTTGATCTTTACCACTGTTGTGATCTTCATCTCTTCTGCGTTGCATTTTTAGCTAGTGCCAACTTATCTCTTCTGTCACTCTTCCTTTCCATTACACTAAGGCGTTTTTCCTCTTTCTTCCTATTCATGCCATCACCTCCTGTTCAACTATGATCTTTTTAACTTTTAGTGTTGATAGTAGCTTCATTCAAATGTAGGCCAGCTGAGAAATATTGCGCCAAGAAAACTTCTAGGATGACATGGCTTCAAATAGATCACATGAAAAACAAGGTGGACCTTCATCCAATTAGGTATATCAATGTTGTATGACACCTTCCCAACACAAACAATAATTTGAGTAGGGCCTTGATATTTTCAAAAAAGGTACTTGTCTCTCCCTCCGAGATCTATATTTACTCTGGGAAAAGCTTCATCAATACAAGATATAGAACATCATAATATACAGGTCACCTTTTTGATCTATCCACTTCTTTTATTTGATGAAAAAATTTTCAAAGTAGGCTTTTTGCAATTCCCCTGTTTTACTTCCAATTCTGGGCAAAGTCATAGGCAAGTCACTTTCTAAGGTTAAGGGATAGATTGTGGAAAAACAGGTTGTTGACCTGTCACAATCTCAAAAAGACTCTTATTGGAAGAAGAGTGCTTTGGAGTGTGAAAACAAAACCAAGCAACATCAAGGATCTTTACATAGTCTTTTTTATTAGCACCCACAAAAATAGTGCAGTACTCCTTAAGTACATTGTTAAATCCCTTCTTCTAACCATCGTTTGGGGATGATCGGCGGATGAAATATTCAAGTCAAAACCAAGCAATTTGAAGATTTCGAACAAGAAGGGTTCAATGAAGCATGCATTTCTATCATAGACAATACTTTGGGGCACACCCTAAAATTTGGCCAAGTGTTTGAAAAAATGTTATATTTATATTTTCCAAACAAGCTTTCTATGTCAAAATAAATATAGTATATTTTGTGATACATGACTAATATCCAACCTTCAGTATCTATATTGAACACTTCCAAAGGTCTACTAGGGACGATAGAGGGCTCCAGCAATCCAACCAGTTTGTATCTTTCAATCTCCTCCTGTTCAGAGATGAGATACATCTTAGTATAGCTCATCACATCACCCTTCAAGTAGGGTAAACAATAGCTTACTGCAACAAGCTAAAGGTACACTTAGGCGACCAACTCAAAAAAAGTCGTGAAACTCTCTGAGAAGCATTTTCATGAATCCTTTGACTGTGAAAACCTTATGCCATAAGCCAATCCATCATCGATGCAAAATATCTAAATCAAACCATCTCAAGTGAGTTGAAAATTTGTTATGGCCTAAGAAGCATGCACACTATCTACGGGCTAAAATGTCAATGCTTGACACGATTTAGAAACCGATAATCTCCCGACATGCCCTAACACTTGTCCAAAATTTTTTAATTTTTTAAAAAATTCCAACATGTTAGGACATATTTTCGACATGCTTCAAACACATTCAGACACACTTGGGACACATTCGGACACACTTTTGTTTGATTTTTGGTTCAGATTTTGTAACATTTTTTTGCAATTATAAAGTGCAAAGTGGTATATTTAAAATATAAATGTAGATTGAAATATAAAAAAACAATGTATTAAGGTTTATATTAGTTTGTTAAGTTATATCATTATTATTATTCTACTATAATAATTCATTTAAGATGTTATAACATAATTCATTTATTTTGGTTTAATTACGTACTTTCCTATAAAATATTTTTAGTCGATAAAATAAGAAATGTGTATATTTATTACTAATTCAGAATAAAATAATGTTATTGATTAATTAAAAAAATAATACAATATATTTTAGTTACCGTATTCCAGTGTATCGTGTCCTCATTTCTAGAAAAATAGAATGTCGACATGTCAAAGTTGTGTCATGTCCATGTCTTGTATGGATATCCGTGCTTCCTAGGATATGGCCTTAGGGTCCTTTAAGTCTTAGCTTCTCCTATTCCATAATGGTTATGGTAATACTCCTAGCAGAGAGGTGACCCACTCGATGCATGAATGTGATATCTGATCTTTGTCGAGGCATTTACAGCTTGGTTGCAGCTTTTTGCTCCAACTAGAGTCAAATTTTGCTGAGAATTCTTTCCACCAAACCTATTTTAAAGACAATTTGAGTTGCGTGAGAATGTGTCCAACTACAATGTTGGATGTCTTCAAAACAAATTTTAAGTCGAGAAATAGTGTATCCATGTTCTAAGACATTTTATGATCTCAACAACTTCTCCCAAGTTGCATAACAGTATTTTGTGTGGTTCAATGTTCTACTTTTATATGTGAACAGATGGCCATCTTGTAGTAAGAGTAAGACCACTCCAAGGGCAAAATTTGATGTTGGTTTGTACTTCAAAGTGTTTGGTGACATCTAGGAAAGCTAACCCATGCTCTTTTACTGTTGTGTACTTTAGGTCATCAAAGACCTAGCATGTCTCCAACCACTCCCATCTCCTATCCTCTTCAATAGATCCGTAATAGGTGAGGATATCTTCAAGTATTCCTTAATGAGGCCTCAATAATAATTTACAAGACTAAGAAAGCAGTACAGCTCCTCAAGCATTTTGGTTTCTGCTACTCAACAATAGCTTGCACATTCTTTAGGTCCGTTATGATCTAACCACATCCACAAGGTGTCCAAAGAAGCTAATCTATTGAACAAAGGAGTACAACTCATGCTTTACGTATGATGGTTCTCCTTCAACATATGAACATAAATTTCAAATGTCTCAAATGATCCTTAAAACTTGAAACAATATTCGTACCATGATGCATACAAGTTGACCACTACAAACTAATCCAAGTACTTACGGAATACATAGTTCATTGTAGTGCGGAACATTCCATGGCATTGGTCAATCAAAATAGCATCACAAGCCACTCAAAGTCTCCATAAATCATAAAAGTAAATATTAGCCGATATATCTCAGTATTAGGAAAATCTGATACCAAGATGTCTCGTTAAGGGTAAAATATAGCAATATGTTGCCATATTGGTTACATATCACAATACATCAACCGACACAGTATGCATCGTCTAGTATACTAACACAGGTCGATATATCAGCCGATATCTTTTAAAAAACCATCCCATATTAACCGACCACACCTAATTCCCTTCTCTTTCTTCACTCATTTCAGCCCTATCTTCACCATGATGCATGCCCCTCTTCATTCCCTAACTAATTCACTCATTTTTTTCTTCAAATCAAAAATAAATTAACCATACATACACCTCAATCCTACAATATTAAACATTTCTTATCTTCTAGATTTTAAGATTTGCGGTAAATTTGAGATTATTTCTAAAATTGCTTGAGAAGAAAAGTAAAGTTAATTTAGATCCATTTTCTATACAATTTGTTACTTGGTTTAGATTATACATAGTTTATCTAACACAACTTACAAATTTCATGCCCAAAAAGATATCAAGCCATGATTTTTGAAACCCTAAGAATTACATATGAAGTAAAATTTTAAAATCTACTCAAATTTATACTCAAAATTTAAAGGTCTAAATTATAAAACTTAATTTATATATTTTTATGTTGAATGTTGGATTTTTTTTTTAATTTTTGTTTTCAAAAAAAATTCTTAAACAATGCAATTTTTAATACCATCTGTCAGATCAAGTCATGACGTTATGTAATTAGTTGTCCTTGAATTTTATTATTGTTGATTCATGTTGTTCTGGATCTTAATTTATTTTCCAAATTTTTTTCCAAAAATTTTTTTATTTTCAGATTTTTTAAATCTAGGAATAAATTAAATTTTTTTGTGAAAAAAATTTTATTCCTAAGATTCCTTGTAAGAACAAATTGTGTGACTACAACTAGTTGTTTCTTGAACCTCCTTATTACTAATTTTTTATATTTTTTCTTTTTATTATAATTTTTTGTAAACATAAACTTTTTTCACTTTATTTTTTTTTTTATTTTCCACCTCAGAAATAAATTAAAATTTATTAAAAAAATTCATTTTTAAGATTCTTTGTTCAACCAACTTGTGTAATTAACTGTTCTCAAATGTTATTATTGTCAATTGTTGATTTATGTTCTTTTTCACTCAATTTTTTAAAATTTAGGTTTCCAAAATTTGTTCTGATATTTTAACAGTCAACATCAAAAAGGCTACGGGAGTAGTCAGCATAATGGTGGAGCAGGAACAGGAGAAGATCACAGGGGTGATATGAGATGGCAGCTTTGAGATCCTGTGCTGGGGGATACGAATAAACCCAAATGTATCTTTTGGGATAAAATTATTATTGAAGGAATCACAAAGCTAAAAGAACATTTGGGCCATGTTAGAGAAGTGCTGCTCCATGTAGCCATGTGTCAGTAGAAGTTACGTATCTCATGCATAACCATCTAAATGAGCAAAAGAAGCAAATAATAAGGAATAAGAGAATTTGCATGGACTTACCTGAGGATATCATGGGTAGCAAGGCCGAGCATTATGCAGTGGGTAGCTTAGGTAGGTGTAGCAACATTGTGGAGTAATGGGATGAGAAGGATGATGTACAGTTTGACATGGTTAAATGACAAGGCATTAAGAGCTAGAATATATGGAAAAGAGAAAAAAAATTAAAACTCATTCCTCTTGTTTTGAGGAAGGTGGAGGCAGTGGAGGAGGGAGGGCAACTAGTGGTTGCGGCCCAAAAATGCACTGATCTTTTACCGTCTGACCATGGGACCCATATGCAGCTGTCAGCGGTAGGTAGAGGATTGACCCCGAGAATACATATGCTCATTTGGCAGATATTGATCCAGCTCTACACAAAAGTAAAGCCTCAAAGCAACCCAAGATAAAAAAATCCTCAGTAAAGGCTTTGTGGAAAAAGGTTAGGACAGATCATTGGTCTTTTTTATAGCGGAGTAACAATCCACCACATGTTGCAGCAAACAACCACTTTTATGAGCCTATGTTAGACATATCAGTTGAATGTGACGTAAGGTTTAAAGGACTTACTGATTATGATATTATGAATATTAGTTTGGAGACTGAGTATAGGTAGTTGAAGCAACGAATTGTTAGTTTTGATCCTGCAAGCATCGCCATTTAGGCGCACATCAGGAACTCCTATTGTAAACACAATTTTAAACATTTCTCACATTCCAATTTTTCAAATTCTGTGGTAAATTTGAGATTATTCACAAAATTTCCTGAGGAAGAAAAAAGGTAAAATTATTATTTTAGATCTGTTTTTCTTACCATTTATTGACTGATTTAGCTTATATATAGTGTTTTTAACAAATCTCTTTTCTCTTCCAAGTTATAATGTCATTGAGGATAATATTTGGTTGTTACTTATTGATGAATTTTAGTATTTTTGAAATATGTTTGTGATTTTGCAGCTCTTAATTTTAACATTTTTTCTGATTTTTTAAAAAAACATCTACTCAATTTTATACCTAGAAGAATGCATAGATCTATAGTATAAAAGTCGGATTCGGTAAATTTCATAATGATAAATTTTCTGCACATTTTTTGGAAAAAAAAAAATTTTTTAAAAACTTATTTTCGGACTTATTATTAGGTAAAGTAATAATATTATTGTGGGTAATATTTGTGGTTACTTGTTGATGAATTTTTATATTTTTAATTATATTTGTGACTTTGTGGCGCATAAATTTAATATTTTTTCTGAATTCTTTAAATACTTTTTTTGTATGTTTTTTAATTTTTTTTCTAAATTATTTTTTGAAGGCTCCTTATTTGATAAATATATAATATTGTGGGTAGTAGTAACTAATAATATCAATTGTTAATGAATTTTAGTATTTTTTATCATTTTTCTTTATTTTTTCTAAATTTTTGCCTTTAATTTTTCTAAAGATATTTCAAAATACCAACATCAAAGGCTATAGGAGACCAGGGTGGGAATAGTAGTGGTTAAACAAGAAGAGACTACAGAGGTGATGTTGGGTGAAGATTTTTGTGCCAAGGGATAGAAATAAATTAAAAAGTAAATTTTGTCAAAAAATAATTAGTGGAGAGATCATTAGGCTGAAAGTGCATTTGAGCCACATTAGGTGGAATGTTGTTCCATGTATTTGTTTGTCAGGAGAGGTTAAGAAGATCATGAAAACACATTTGAATGAATAAATGAAACAAAAGGTCAAAAAAAAATTCAGAGGGACTTGCAATAAGATATCATGGACAGTAAAGTTGACCCCAACACAATGTGTAGCTTTAGGTTAGGTGGGCATGGACCATGTAGCAGCATTTTAAATTTAGGAAAGGAGGAAGATGTATAATTTGAGGAAGCAAGACGAGAGAGCATCATGAGCAAAATGTATGAGAGGAGAGACAAAGATCCAAAGCTCAATCATATCATTTTGAGGACAGCAATAGTGGTGGAAAAAGGGCAGCTAGTGGTCGGGGCCCCACGATACAGCAATTGTCCACTATCTGAGAGCAAGATCCATATGCAGCTAGCAACGAGAGGCAATGGATTGACCTTGAGAGCACACAAGCTCGGTTGACGGAGATTAACCCAGATTTGCATAGGAGTACATACTCTAACCAACCAAAGATAAAATGGTCAACAATGAATGGCTTGCAAAAAAGGCTAGGATAGATTACTGTTCAATTTTTGTGAGAGACTGACATTCCACCAAGTATTGCTGATAATAACCCATTTTATTATCCTATGTTGGACATAGTTGCCGAGTGTGGTGTAAGAGTTAAGGGCTCTATTCATTATGAGCTCATAACTATTCTTTTGGAGGACAAGTACCAACAACTGAAGTAGTGGATTGATAGATTCGGCCCTATTTGGGATGAATGTGATAGATAGATAGGTATTACACATAAGAACCTCATTAATTTTTTTGTGTATTGCTCCTATGGAACAATTTTTTTATAATTCCATTGATGCCATGAATATCCACAGCAAAAATAAACAATATTACTTCAAGCCAATGGACAAAGTTGCGAATGAGATTAGGTAGAATAGAGTTGTCAAGGGTGTTAAAGACAATGAGAATGCAATGAGAGCATCTGGGCAACTCTTTTTCTAGAAGATGAGGCATCTGTACTAGACTGATTGTCCAACCCATTATCTGGACATTATTCTGGAGGATTTATCCAAAAAACAGTGTGCAAAGGAGATGCTAACTATAACACCCAATATTTTGTTTATGATTTATAGCATCATTAAAATAATTTTGGGTCAATTTAAAAAATAATAATATAATAAAAATTGTGGAAATTGAAATTCATGAAATCAGGTTCAACTTCTGATAGGCGTCTGACCCAAACATGAACACATTTTAGACAAAATGTCAGCATATGATGTGCACTCAAGCAGTGTAAATGCGTATTCAGAATAGAATATTGGCGCTTGATGCACGCTAGTTCGCATTATAGATTTTGATTTAGCGCATGATCCATCCATGTGCATCAAGTTTTTATAAATGAGCTTTTTGGCTGATTTTAGATCATTTTGAGCTGATTTTTTAGAAAAGAGAGAGAAAAAGAAGAGGAAAGAGAGAGAAAAAAATGAGAAATTAAGAAAAATCAAGAGATTTTTGGGTAATTTTAAGTATAAGACAAATGTATTCAAACCCTCGTTCCTTTGTTACTAGTCTT
>JAOVVI020005136.1:0-16822 GCA_028571085.2 Nepenthes alata
ATACCAGAATGTAAAACCAATAGAACTGTTACATACCAGAAATTCAAGTTGTCAATAATTAATTTAGATGATTGAATTAATTTAACATTTTATTGTAATTTAATAATTTAAGATATTAACTTTTAATTTTCAGATATTTTGATTTATATTTATATCTAATCGACTAATGATAATGATGAAGCTGTTACATACCAAAAATTTGAGTTGTCAATAATTAATTTAGATGACTGAATTAATTTAACATTTTATTGTAATTTAATAATTTAAGATATTAACTTTTAATTTTTAAATATTTTGATTTATATTTATATCTAATCGACTAATGATAATAATGAAGCTATATAAATTTAAACATTATTTTTTATTAAGTTTAGTTGTAATACTCCAATATTAATCAGGATATTTTTTCTTATTTATAATTTAAGGTCAAACAATAGTCCACATTTAAAGCTACTTTTGCGTATAATTTTTAAGTCGTATAATCTGATCATTATATTTATTTCAAATGCAAGTCCACATCATGGTATTGATTTGGGTTTAAGCCAATTGAATAAAAAATTAAATTTTAGGTTTAAATTTAAAATTTAATTAAGACAAATTACATATTAAGAAATAAGTTAATTTCAATATCAAAGCAGGTTCAAATCTTGAGTTTACATAGATGCTGGAAAAAACCACGTACCTGTGGAAAAGTTGCCCATTCAGATGATGTGCTGAGAATCAAACAAGAGCCTGTGGAAAATCTGACAAAAACCACAGAAGACTTACATTTCTTTATAATCATGAGAGAAATGGCAAACCTTCCTTCCATTTACTAGGCACTCTCTACGCTGAAAGCCTTCTTTTGATATTTACTTCTTTTTTTTTTTTTTAATCCCAACGGTGTTATTTATGACAATAACAATACTTGTCCACCCACTCTTATGGTCAATTTGAATCAGCATCAAATCTCTCAATATTAATATTTTTTAATATCACAATAATATAATAATATATTACTGTATTAGTGATATATCTGACTATCATCTAATACGGCCATCTTAGCTTACAATTTTTAAAAATTTTTCTTTTAATAATTCTGATACCAATGCATATTATTCGATATGTCTGATACCAATATTAATATTTTTATCCATAGGGGACATTAAGGCTCACCTTTCCCAACCCATGTCTGGATGTTTGTCGAGTGAGAAGACGAGATTTTCTGTCCACTTATAATTAGAGTGGATATGAATACATGACAGAATATAAATTAAGCCCAGAGAATTCAATGTTATAAGTACAAATGTGCAATAAAGTAAATGACACAATTTTGTGAACGAATGAAAGCTCATGAACCAAATGTTGCGGAGAAAAGCTATAGCCAAATATCAAACGCAGACTACTACATGAGAAAATTGAAATTACACATTAGTGGTTCAGATATACTAAATCCTAGTCGACTAATTCCAAACTCATGAGCATCTGAATGACTCTTCAAATATGCATACCTGCAGCAAAACTAAAACGTCTGGCTTTTTTTCGGTGAATATCCTTGAACGAACTCATTCACCACAGCCATAATTCCCACATCCTCACCACCTACAGAATTTGAAGATTAAAAGGCTCAGATCAAGTGTTTAAAATGTTCAAGGTGAGATCTGTACACTTGACTATCATTACATCATCCAAAGGTGGAAATCCCTCTAGGATTTTGACGGTTGGCTCCCAAGTGTTCTCTTGGAAGATGCGCAAATGATCTGCACGGTTCAACATTTCTAGAGCAATTGAAGGGGTCGGTCAAACCAGTTGTAGAAGCATGCATGATGGAAAAAACTGTCAGGCACCCCAGTCAAATTCATGCGGTAATCGAGCACTACTACCTTAGAATGTGTTGCTCAAGGCAACTTCGAGCATGAGTCGATCATGACCTCTCTGCCACTATGGTACCCAAGAAAGCGTCAAGTGAAAGTCGAGCATGACAACAATTTCTCACAAAATTCTCCAATAACTATACAAACAAAAAGGTAGAAGGAAAAAGAAGGAAAAATGACAAAGTTATGACTGACTACTTGAGCACCACGCTATCCACTCACATAGGGAGCCCCATAGCACACACTTACGTGAAAAGGGAGCTTGGTTCTCCCAGAGCAAGCAAACCCTTCGACAATTTAAAGGGGGGCTGGGGAGAAGGAAGCTTTATGGATGAAGATGGCCAAAGCGGAGGAAATAACTGCCCCCTAACTTCAGCAATCTATCACACCCGATAAAATGCAATCACTTCCATCGCCTGCCCTAGCACCTCCCGCAAAAGAGGGCTGGCAAAGGTGGCAGTAGAATAACAAATGCCAGACTGCTCCGCATGAAGCAATTGTAAATATGACAATGACAATTGTTCACTAGATGTTGAAAGGTGGGGACAGAAACTTACCAGCTCTTGCAAAAAATAGTTCTTCAACTCAGTCACTGAACACATTGTTCTTATGTACATATATTTGTGTAGCCAGAATATCAATGTAATCCTGCATCACTTCTGTCATCCGGCAGAAGATTTTTGAAGAAGCTTTCTGGGCAAAAGAACTAATAGGAAAAAAAAAGGTTATTCAGTGTGAAAATCAATTTATGAAGTTCAAGCATTGCAGAAATTAAACAAAATGAAGTATCACCTTCATCTAAACTGCAGAAACTTCCTGGAGGGAATATCACATCTGGATCAAGTTTTTGTGATGCTGATAAAGCTAATGCCACACAACTTTTACTGCAGAAAGAGAGCAATTGCATCATGGATAGGAGAATAATAGTTATGTGCCACGCAAATAGAAGACACGCATCTACAACTTATGTGTATAGAAATATATATGTAGAATAGATAATCGTCTAAAGGATCCTAGATAATTCTAGGGTAACATACAAATTATAGAAACAAAAAAAATCATGTACTTTATTATAGAATGTTCTTGAGTAAAAAAAATGTGAAAAGTTCTAAATTATTCTTGAGGAGATATTTATAAATTAGAAGGAAAATCTTAGCAGTTCATAATAGAGTAAGAAGAATAATACTAACCGTTGGTTGAAGAGGCAACAATCCAATACAAAGGAATAAACTCCTCTCACTTGGGACAAAATCAAGAAGCTAGAAAAAAGATTCCAGGAGATAAGCAAGCAAGCCAAGCCAGGTCAAATGAACTGAAGTCAATGAGTGGTGTGTGACCAAGAGAACGGCTAATCTTGAAGAGCACTGCAAGAGAGCTTGTGGAATGAACTTAGAGGCTTGAGTGTCAAAGAGGTGTTCTATCCTCTTATATAGCTTCTATTATGAAAAATATTTCTTTCAAAAATCTCATATCTCTACATATGTTAAGTTGAAAATATCATAGAAAGGTAGATTTGTCTACATTTAACAAGATGTGCTAGGCAAGTGTCCCACGAGTGACCAAGGAAAAGTGTCTTCTTGTGACAAATGGCACATGATTTAATATAAACCTAAAAATAAATATAAACCACTTAAGCTTGTAAATGTAGCACATTTTATTATTATGAGCATAGAGGCCAGCAGGAACACAAGTATCACCAAAAAAATCAGCTTGTCAAGAACCATTTTAAGATAGACTAATATGCTAGTATGCCTAATTGTTCTAGTAGGTCTAATTGTTGCCTAGGTACAGTGTAATATCAGCACTTCACAGGACTTCATTGTTAAAAAATGATAGACAACAACAAACCTGGCCCATGTTGGGATGACTTTTTTGATAGGTTTATCATCCTCTTCTTCCTCTTCATCATCCGAGCATTGGTATGGTGACATTTGATATGATTGTTCTCGACTGATCTTGGTAGATGGAAAGTTATCTTTTACATAGTTAGGGGTTGAGCTACCAGCCCTATTATTGCCTGGCACCTGGGAAGATAATGGCAACTTCTTAGAAGCATTTTAGTTTCCAAGCAAATTAAGACATACACGACATTAGAAATCTGACTGGATGAAAATTTTCTTAAAATAGCACCACTAAAGCAGGAGGTGCATCTAGGATTTTTCCAAGTGGGTAAACACTAACAAAATAATTTTTTTAAAACAATTATTATGGTTTTTATAAAAAAAAAGGTGACAATTTGATTAACTCCAAATAGATAAATAAATGACAGTAACAATAAAAAAATCTCAATAAGGTCAATAAAAAAATCAATTTAATTATTAAAATTTTTATATCTAATTTCTTTTCTTTATAAAAATTTTCAATAGAATCAATTGACCCCACTCACATAAATGCAAATCCACCACTAAGCTAAAGAATAATTGCGCCTCACAGTATTGTATTATTGTATAATATATTGTTTTTCTCCAATATATGGTAAAGAGGATCGAAATAATGTACCTTCCCAATATCACAAGAGACAGTAGAAGCCTTGTGACCATTTGCAGACATAACTCCAACATCCCATTGTGAAACCCCAGCAGCACCTAGTTCATCCACTGGCTCTATTGAGCTATTTTCTTCCATCTCTCTGACAGCATGCTTTTCTTTTTCCTCATTAAATTCCTTCCTATTATCTGCTCTTTTACCCTGCATATATTGCCATATTTAATGCAGCTTCAATTACAGATGGATAGGAAGTAACAGCTTTACAGAGAAAGAATCTTACTGCAGCTCCATATTTGTATTCCTTTATCTCTGCATGCGCTTTCTCCTCTTGCTCTCTTTGCGGTCTCCGTGCCTCTTCAATACGCTTTCTTTTTCTTTCTCTCTCTTTCCTCTCTTCTTCATCTCTCTGTCTCTTCCTTGCTGCAATATCAGCATCCTTTTTCCTTCGTTCCTCCTCCTTCAACTTTGTCTTTAGCTCCAGTTGCCTCAAATTTTCTTGCTCTAATTTAACTCGCTCAAGCTTCAATGCTTCTTTCTTCTGTTTGCGCTCGTTTTCCCTTTTCTCTGCAAGACGTTTTGCAGCCTCTGCAGCCTCCAGAGCCTTCACTCTTACATCTCTCTTTACTGGAAGGATTCAAAAGAAGCACAAATAAGGTCATCAGAGAACAATATCATTTCCACTGCAGCCAAAATATTCCTTCAAAAATTGCCTAAACAATACCATAGTACATCCTATTCTATGAGGTAAGTTCATAGTATTGTCCACAGCATATTAAACACTGCAAGTAACTAGGGAGAAACACAATCATACTTGGAAGGACTACCAAATGAACAATGCCAAAGGTCATTGCCAGCTCAAAATTTTATTTATTATCTTCTTTTCAACAGATTGTCATATTGTTTGTAAATCCTCTATCTTCCAAGCCTGGTTAATAGGAATAATTTGATCACCACCACATAACAACATTAAGAACACCAGGATTCAACTTATACAAGCATGCAAGTCCAGATAGATAACATAATAGGAAAAGGGATATAAAAAAAAGAACCTAATATCAGATGATGATATAAAGAAGAATCCTCAGAGTTGGAGATCGTAGCAAGTTTCTGATCATTGAGTCATCGTAACAAATACTAAGATATGCTACTTCGCTGATCATTCAACACGAGAGACGGAAATGGAACTTTGTTTTGAAAAAGTAAGGGGCAGTGGCAGTAAGCCAACAGTAGTTGAAGAAAAAAGAGGAACATTATGAAGCAGCAATACCAGAAATGAAAAATAAAATCAAACACAGCAGAAGGCTGCTGAGATTGTCAATCTGCAGCATGTAAGCGCCATTATAAAACATCACAATGAAGCAATCGAGAAAGAAAGAAGCAACACTATCCAGGGAGTAAAACACATTACCAGGAGCAATTGCAGCAGCTTGCTTTTGCTGAACAAGCGGAAGAAAAGATTTCAAATTGGAGACTATGTTATTGCGCTTCAATTCTTTCTCTGAGAAACTTCGGCTTTCACTTCTCATACTTGCTTTTCCAGATAATTGTGGCTTGGGAAACCTGCTGTTAAGTTTTTCAGAGTGTTTCTTTATGCTGTTGGCACCTAATGAAATATTCTCTTTCCCAGAATTTGTGTGCCTGGTTCTACTATGGTGGTTTAGATTCCTCTGACTGGCCCTGTTCTGCATCTCATTGGCACTGGTTTCTGCGCTTACAGATTCTAAACCTCTCTCAGAATCTGAAGCCAAAGTGCTTATGTGCTCAGCTGTGAAGTCACAGGGTGGGTTTCCCTTAACTGACCTTTTTCCTACACTAGAACCATTTTCTTCCACGCAAGCTTCAGCCACATCATTGGCATTGATATTTTTTTCATCACTGCTTTCAGGGTCTTCCTCAATTGGAAAGCAAGTAAGCTTTGGAATAGAACTAGCATGCTTGTCAGAACTACCAGATATCCCTTCAAAACCCTTTCTAACAGGAGACAAGTATGGTTTGCTAAAACCCCAACCAAATCCAGAGCTAGGAAGTGGAAGGCAGTCTGAACAGGATTTACCTGATAAAGAACAACTGATATCATCATTTATGCAAAGATAGCCAGCCTTCAATTGCTGATCAGCACTGCCATTTAATGGCAGCTTGCTCCTCAAGTCAATCTGTTCTAGCAGCCCATTTGGTAAGGAGTAATATGTGCTTGGCATCCCATGAGGTTTGTATGTAGGAAAATGGGATAGCGGGGTGCACGAAGTTACAGATTTGCAGAGTTGCTCAAGGAAACTAGCCCGATCTATTGTGTCATTTGGAAGGTGATTTCCATCAAAGCCAACTCCTCCAGCAATTTGTTCATTGACCCTCTCCACATCGAAGTTGAAACGCTCAAATACAGATATAGTTTGATCTGGTCCAACTTCAGCCATGTACTCCATCTTTGGGGAGACAACAGAACAATCCATTTGATCATCTTCATGAAGAAATTCTCTTTGGTCAAGGGTCATTTGAGAGCAAGCCAGGTTTTCTCCAATGCTAGCAACAGCTTTATCTTCAATATGCAACGAATCATCATACTGGCCATCAAGCACACCAGTAGCTGGGTTCACATTCCCATCCTCTAAGAAGCAACTCTGTGGCACTACAGTTACTTGCTTTATCAGACTTGGCATGCTAGTTCTCTCTAAGTGTTGTTGTCTAAGTGTCAAAGGGATCATAACACCTCTCCCTTCTAAGCTGACTGCACCCTGTTAGAAAAAAATGATACGGATAAAAAGTTAAGAGTAAAAGCAACATCTGACACACTAAAGTTACTTATTTGAGCATCAGTTATTCTCGTGCATGCCAAGCTATGAAGCACGAACACCGACACGAGACATGGATACGACAAGACACCAATACGCCAACACGCTATTTTAAAAAAAATTAAGGACATGACATGTTAGAGACACGGAAACCAAAATTATGGTTTGTAATTTTTTTAATTGATGAGTACTACTTTTTATACTAGATTTATTTATCATCGTTTTCATTTGTGATAAAGAAATTAATTTATTACTCCATGAAAGATCAGTTGTATTATCACCTTGATTTACTTCACTTCCGTATTTATCTTTTATTTCTCAAATCATGACTTTATTTTCTATCAAAATTTAGTGAAAAAAAAGTGTCGTGCATTACGAAATAAATCTCTCTTGATTGTGAAATAATCCTGGGGAGTGAGAACTATTGATAGAAATGAATAAGAGTGGTACAACTTTAAATTTTTTAAATTATAAAATAGCCCGCATTTTTTAAAATTTATAAAATGAGCCACAATTTTTAAAAAATTATAAAATTACTAAATGTGTTCAAAACGTATCGGAACGTGTCTGGAGCATGTCCAAAACGTGTCGAGAGATATCCGGAGCGTGTCCGAAATGTGTCGGATAAAAAAAATAAATTAACACGTGTCAAAACATATCCGACATGTGTCCCAACGTGTCCGAGATGTGTCAGCATCCGACACGTGTCAGACACCAACACTTTGAGCTCGAAAGAGTGTCCGTGTTTCCTAGATGTCAAGTAGGCATAGTAAGGGAAGCAAAAAATGAACCCACCAGGGAAATTTTGTAAACAAATTTATTCGTGCTAAAAAGGAATTGTGCTACGACAAATATACATCTTCTCTAGAAAGGCTGAAATGAATTCAATTCATAGAAGAATTACCTCTTTATCCAGCATCTTAGGAGTAGATTTAGTCACAGAACATTTTGCATTCATCTGCATCTCTGTCATTGAGTCATAGCTAGATCTTGATTGGGCAACATCCAGATTATGGCACATACTGAACTGACTTGGAAGAAATGTGGAATGATGTTTACGAATACGTGATCTATTTTGGAAATCACTGACTTCCTGAAAATGGTTCACCCTAAAGCTTGGGCTAGCAGATCTGTAATTTAATATTGGAGATTCAATTTTCCTTCGCTTGTACTGAGGCCAAGGACCTTCCATACCAGAGTTAAAACCATATTCTGGAAGCATGGACTTCCCTACAGGTCGAGCTTCGGTTACTTTAGAGTCACCAGCCACCATTCTGTCAATCAAGAAGTGGGGCCAGTACTGTTCTGCATTTTGAGCAACTGAGGTGCTTGCATCAATTTCCTTCCAGGTAAACTTGCATTTAGTTTCATTGTCCGAAATAACAGGACTATACTCAAGAGCGGGTGTGCCCTGTGATCCCACTGTTCTGCTGCAACATGTAAAATGACCAAATTCTGCAACTTTAGGATCTGTCAGCTTACAGTCTTCATAGGAACTTGGGCCAAGCTTAAATTTTTCAGAAAATGCAACAGCAGGTTGCTTCTCTGCAAGCTGACCACTATGTTTTTCAGAAGACAAACTCGGCACTGGATCTACACCAACTTTAGGCGGGCTACAAATAGCTATTTCTTCCACAGGACTTTTTCCTCCTTCAGTCTCACGCACATGCTTCTGAAAAGACAAGTTAATCTGCATACCCATTTGTAAATTACGGAAGTTAGGATCTGCAGCCTTACCTCTTCCTTGCAAATCTTCTTGAGAAACTTGCAGAAAGGAAGTATTCATGTCAGAGATTCTTTTGCTTTCCGGGATTGTATAACCAACTTCATCCAATCCAAATATGGGGTGTTCATTTATTAATGATAGATCACATATCTTAGAAGTTTTGCAACTGGATGGTGCATGGGATGGATCACAATCAAATTTCCCTTTAGCAATTAGAGCTACATTCCCTGTACTTAAAACACTCCATTCCTTTCCACTGAAGCTTCTAGAAGTTTCCTTTCTGCTGGACATAACTTGCTGCACCAGTAAAGACTCCTGCGGCACACCATCCGGTTTTCCATGCAAAACATGGGAAGATAATTTCTCTGGTGATTCATCACACCCTAACACACTACTCCCAGCTGACTCACTATGTTGAATTGTTCTTTCAATGGAATCTGGAATTTCACACAAACAGCTCTCTTCTATTTCATCAAAATCAAGTTGCATTGGTTTCACAAGCATGCCACTTAGTAGAAGTGGACTACAGACCGAAGCATCCAGCCCTTTCCCAAGCCTAGAATCATCCATATTAGATCCTAAGTCAACAGTGTAGCTTTCAACAAGCTTGCCTGACAGAAGCTCAGTTCTGGCAGCATCTACAGCACATTTTTCCTGGTCAATAGTACCACAAGCCTCAGTGCAATGCAGAGCATCAACTTCAGTTAACATTGTTGTATTATGCTTTAATTCTCGTGATGATCTTGCAGGTGAGGGATTGCTAGAAGAAACAGGCCATGTAACTCTCAGACCCAAATCATTGGAGGAGTTGACTGGTTCTGATCTGTCCTGAGAACTGTGATCAGTTTGAGAGCTTCTAACTCTACCGATATGCTGCAGGAGAACTTCATTCTTTGCTGAAAGCTCTCTCATGTCCTCCGTGCATACTTTTGCATCATTTTGACTAGATACAGAATCTCTTGCAATCACTTGAGCATCCAGGTCATTTTGAAGATCAGCAGCATCGAGCATCTCCAGTTGCAAATGTAATGTTTTATCCATGGACTGTGACCAAGCACAACCATTTTCCTTGGCAATGTTGGAAAAGCCAATTGGCTTCATCGACTCAGCTTGTGAACAGGAACCAGTAGATTGTGTAGTAGTACCATTGAAGACACTGTCATTGATTTCTTTACTCCTGCAACCACCCTTTTCTGCTTGTCTTGCTTCGTGGCTTCTGGATCTTGTAATTCTACCACTGTAACCCTCACCACCTTTTTCATAGCTATGATGATCTCCAGTAACAGATCGTGGATGGGCTTTTGCACGTCTTGCAATTTTTCCACTATTGCAGTATTCAATCTTTTCCCTGCTATGTTTATATTCTGTTTCTGCTTGCTTTGATTCAGATATTCTGGTTCTTGTAATCATACCGCCATATGCTTGATTGTTCTCATTGATCTGATGATCTCCAACAATAGATTGTTGGTAAAGACTTCTGGATCTCGTAATTCTATCGCTGCAAACATTCTTCTTTTCCTTGCTCAGATAATGTCCAGTCTCCGCTTCTTTAACTTCCTGACACCCAGATCCTGGAACACTAGCACTACAAACATCAGTATTTTTTTCCTTGCACAAATGTTCTCTGAGTTCTGCTTCCTTTATGCTACCATTTTCAACAGTGTTCGCAGAAGGCTTGGTCAATTCCAAAAACTCATTGAGGCAATTAGGCAGTCCACTGCATATTTGTTGTGCAGTATCACTAAAACAATCACCAGGATCTATTTCCCTCCCTAAGCTGCTCTTGGCATTCGCTTTTGCGCTATTACGAAGCTCCAAAGCTTTTTGCCGGGACCTGGACCTCTGTATCCTTGCCAGTGATTGATCTGGTTCATAGTAAATGACTGTGATCCCTGCATCAGTCCGATCTTGAGGAGTCCCAGTAACATGATTTAATGTATGTTCTGAGCCCCTGACAGGACACAGGGGTGGAAATCCAGAGCAATTTTCATCAAAGCGTTTGCTACAAGTAGAAGTTCCAGCACATAAGTCATCTAGTGGTTCAGGATTAGCTGCTGCAACTGGCTTATTGTACAACCAGCATGGGTCATTGAAATGAGTGACTAAAGGTCGAGGGCGTGGAAGGAGGAGCCCTGAAATAAGATCTTCTTTCTTCAATTCTGAAAAGATAGCCCGGTGAATAACAGTTAGACGGAAACAGATATTTTTACCGATTCCCAAGTCTCAGAATTATTAACAAACTTACTGCTACATCTGTCAAATTTGTCCCTATGTAGCTTTCTAGAGAAGCCATGGAATCAAGATTCACAAGAAGCATTTTGAAATTAGCCATCTCCACAGGCTAACCACAAGTGCAACAAATAAATGGTGATAAGCAATGGGACCCATTTTGGACGAAGGGGAAGTAATTTTTGCTTTTACAACAATGAAGTGAATTTTTATTTAAGGATGAGAAGTAATTAATCAAAGGTGCCGAAATTAGCACCTCTAAAAAAACAAATACAAGAAGTCTAGTTTGACTGAAGATACCTCTTCTAAACCAACAGTAAAGTGACATCAGAACAAGTAAACCCAAGATATAAATACCAGCTAAAAATTCAGTATATTCAAACTCTCTTTTCAACTTTTTTATTCTCCTTAATAGAGAAGTAGAAAGTTTTAGTACATTGGATAATGACTAGAGTGATGAATAAAACTAGTAAACTTGAAGTATTTATTATTTGAAAGGACCTTCTTCGAATGCGAAACAGATGTTATCATTTTGTGAGACAAATGAAAAAAAAAACAAAACGTGATTCAATGAGAAAAGGGTGAGGAAAATGTCAGGAGAACAATGGAAATACAAAAAAAATCCTAACAAAATCTACAAAAAATGGGTAGAGATTATCCATTGCAAGTTCTACCAACAACTTGCTCACAATCACAATCAATGTTTTCATACTAATCACCATGTCATTCATTGCTAGATATATCTGCAGGGGGTTTGCATCTCGGAATGCATCGTTTACATTCTGAATGCTGTTTAAGTGGCATAGGTGCCACAAAATAATGATTAGAAGACCAGAAACTTTCATGCACCTACAATATCTATTAGAACCAACCATTCTTGCCTAAAAATATCCTTCAGCCCATCCAAGTAAATTATTACTCCAGAGTCCAAATATTGTTATAGAGATAGGGAGTCAATAAGAGCACGCAGCCAACATGATATGTGTACACACTAACACGTTACATTATGCCATGACCTAGTGGGCACAAGTGATCTTGCAGATGCATTAGTTTAAATGTTGTGATACTTTACAACTTGCTTGTGAAGTTCATGCTTTAAATGGGGAAGTACTCTATTTTTGATCTACCACTTTCAACCAATACAAAAATTTTAACAGAGTAGGATATGCCCTATATGCCATTTTGACAAGGTGGTCTAGGCCACTGAAGTCAGGACAAATGATATGTAAGCCAGTTATTGGATTTAAGACAAACAAAGAGTCTCAAAGCAGGGAATCAAGGATTGACAAATCCAACAAGTGATCAATGATTGACTCCACCAAAATACTTGCCTAGAACTTTGGTAATAGCTCCATAAAGTACAGTGTGAGTCATCCAAAGAATAAACGCTGCCACCTAGTTTGGAAGCTGCCAATACCAACTACTAAACCACGGTGGTTGATTTACAATCAAGCTCAAGGACATATTTGGTGTGTAATTTGACATAACATCCATTGAAATGAAGTACAAACTAAGAAGTTGATAGGTGTAGGACCAAGCTTGCCTCAATGGCAGGTATCAACAAGTCCTTATGGTGCATATGACTAGCAGTACAAAGAAAGCTTGACAAGAAGCTCATGATGGAATATTGAAGACAAGCAAGCCACCCGAACATAAAAATATTTCATTAAAAAGCATCCAGTGTGGAGTTGATGGGGAACCTGCCCAAAATAATAATGAAACATTCACTTCAAGTTTTCAATTCACATCCCACCCTCCTGGAAAACAAGATTACAACTCAATCGACGGAAATGTCTAATCTAACCTATTAACTGATAAAAGCTAAAAGCTAAACAATCTCTACATTCTAACTTATATAATCCTAAGAGAATCACATCAAAAATACCTTAATAAAGATAAACTTAAATTGCAAAAGCATGGAAAATAGCCCAAATCAAAACATAGCCGACAATTAATTGACTAATCATCAGGACTTCTAGAACTATGCCAATAGTCTCTCACTAAAACACTTTAGCTGTAGTTTCTACCAAGCAATTACGAGCAACTGGTGTTCAAAGCATCTACAAGGTCCATTAGAAACTAAAAGATTCTTGGCTATAGATAGGGCATCGTGCCAGTCATATTAAAATTATTAGTTTTAAGACAAAATGAAGTTACAGGATTAAGAACGGATTTGTGTGTAATATGGCCTGCAGAGTAAGGACATGTGCATCCCACTTCATGCTGAAGCAAGCAGGACCTAATGACTTTTGTGTATGAATGACTACTTGCGGTATGATATTTGTAAAATTTGATTGGAATGGCTAAATATTAAAGTGAAGAAATGATTTTGTTTTGGCTACAACTAAAAAAAATAGTAAGTTAAGTGCAATGAGCAAACAAATGAAATCCACAAAACGGCTATAAAGATGGAATTAGAAGCACAACCTAGGCCAAAATATAAAATCAATAATAACATGAACCTAGAACTTTCAATTTAAGGCACGAGAAAGAACAAGAACAATGATATGTATTACTCTCCATGTAACCAAATAAGCAAATCCAATAGATCAAAATAGCATGAATGAAACTAAAAATTGCCCACAAGATTCTGAGTCGAGGTTGACATAAAAGTCAAATTTGTGTTTTCATAGACTTGAGGAAGCTTGTGTTGGAGTTAGTCACTCCCATGTGAATCCCATGCCCTTGAAGAAGTAATTGCCAGTGTTTTCTCATTAGTGTTTGGACAACCGGATTCTAAATGACTTGGGTCTGCAAGGAGACCAGGGTTAAGGAGACCAAGGGTCTTGAAGTTAGTAGTCCAGGAGACCGGGTTTAAAAATTTGGAAGTCACGGAGTCTAGAGGTAAGCAGTCTTGGGGGTTCAGCAGCATGGAGGCTCAGGTGACTGGGAGCTCAGCCAACCTAGAGCTCGGCGGTTTGGATGCCTGGCTACAGGTGCAGGAGCTCAGCGAAGATGTACTTCAGCCTTTTTAAGGTAGTAGGCTTTTCTAGTTTTTCTGGAGCTGTTTCCGTGATCTCTAGATGTGCAATTCTCTGGCAATCGTTCCAAAGGGGAATAAAAGGCTTCAGGGTATGGTTAAAGTTTGGTTAGATAATTAAATTTGACAATCCAGAGAGACAATCTTGACAACACACATATAGCGAGTAAAATGTACAAGAGACAGATGATAGGAGGAAGGGGTTGTGTTCCTGTTCAATGTTAATTTGAATTCCGACTTCTACCAATATTTAGAATGATCTTGAAGCTTCTCTTTCACTCTTTTTTATTGATCTCTAGACGTGGAGGTTGTCATCATCAGGGTAGTGTACCCAGTTTGTTAGCCATAATCATCACAGTGAAGCATCTCTACCGACTACAAAGTCTGTGGTTTTTCTCTTATTTCAGCATTGGTTTCCACATAAAATATGCTGTGTTCTGTGCATGTACTCTGTTGGTTTGTTCCAGTTAATTGCTTCCTCGGGTTTACAAGATAGAGATATTTTTAGAAGAGAGCCTTGACATAATAATAGTATTATCAAAATATGACCTGATATTTACAAGTTTGAGTCATCAAAATGGCCAAGACAAAAAATAAAATGATGATTAATTAAGAATATGTGTTTATACTTGTCGTACACAGTGGTCAAGCTTCAACAATTTACATACACAGTAAAATCACATACAACAGACCCAAAAGTAATTAACTTTTTTCCAACCTCACGCATAGCAAGAATTTTGTATGCCGTCCTAACTTATTTTTACTAAATAAATCTTTCTCCCATTCCATTAGCAGTAGTTGAGTTAGATTGTCTAATTCCGCCGAAAATTTCAGGATAAATATTTATTTCCTCTTAAAATCTCTGCACACCTCTTCTTTGATATTTCTTAAAGTCTAGAGGTTAGTAACCAGTTGACCACATCTTAAAATTTCACCACCCCTCATAACTTCAACACAAAATATTTGCAGCAATACTGAGCATAGATTGGATGATTAATTGGATTCTTCGACTATAATTATCAAATGAAAATTTGAAAAACAAAAAAAAGAAAAGCCTCAACCCATCAATTAAAAGATTCTGCAGCAAATAATAAAGACAAACTGCCATCATCTTATTCTGATTCCCAGGGAAAATAGAAAGTTAATGAAACACGGTGTTACTTTAATCAAACATCTCACGTCAATTTTATAAACGCCCAACTAAATTACACACATATTTTCATTATACCACAATCTATGAACTAACCATTCAGTGGCTTTCATTCTAAAATAACCTAATACTACCAAAGATCCTTAACTGGACAAATTGTTTTATACTCTATCCTATTTCCCGGTATCTCAGCAGCCAAAGGGATGCAGAATCAAAAATGAAGTCACGAGTAGAACGGAAAATGAGGGTGAAAATCAGTACCAGAAAGATCTGAGGTTAAAGAAGGGAACTCGGAGTTGAGTAGCCATGGAGGAGGAGTAATGCCTTCGATTAAGAGTTTGGAAGCG
Organism: Nepenthes alata; assembly: GCA_028571085.2. NCBI lineage: Eukaryota > Viridiplantae > Streptophyta > Magnoliopsida > Caryophyllales > Nepenthaceae > Nepenthes > Nepenthes alata. The sequence goes on from JAOVVI020005136.1 coordinate 15,562, forward strand.
AGATGTTGATCGTAAAGTTGCTTCTGGTGCTTCAATTTTTCGATTATACACTTCTTTCGCTCGAAGATCTGCACGAACAGCTTCTCTATCGTCGACATTTTCAGCCAAATGCCATGAGAATGAGAGAGATGAGGCCGAGGGGACTGCGAAGCGCGATGGGTGATTCAAATTTGGGGAAATATGTCGTCACGACGTCGTTCTGCTCAATCTTTCAATCAAACGGGCGTGATAGGACCAGAAGCCCAAAAAAGAGACTTTTACAAAGGTTTTTCAAAACGGGCCCACCGTTACATATTGATGAAAATAATATTTTAAATTTTTTACGTTATTTTAAAATATAAGTTTATGTGGAGAAAATATTTATATATATTAGTAGCATTAATTTTTAATAATAATTGATAATCAATAAATATACAAACATTATATATTTTTCTTAAGTAGCTAAAGTTATATTTAGCTCGGACATTTATAAATACCTAAAAATGGAATTAACTCAATAATATATATTTATTTTCAATATTTCATAAGAGAAAATAACATATGAAAAGAACTTTTTAAAAATTCTCATATATTTTCAATACTGCAGTTTACATTGCCTGTGTATCCCAATTAAAGATTCCTCATGTTCGAGGATTACCAAAATTTGAAAATTTTACTGTATATGAAGATATTTTTTTTATTATTTTGTATATATAGATATTTATGATGAGTATTGTATCCGACAGTCTAAAAATATCGGTCTAAAATAACTCTAAATCAAAAGATAAGCTTCAATGGCCCAAACCACTTGCACGACCCATTTTAGCAAATATGCCCAACGGCCTTAAGCAGTTCAATTTTGTGATAAAGCTGGAACCAACTTAAGGGCTAAGGCAGTTTTCTATTCTCATATCAAAGTAACGACCTCGAGCGCTAATTAAAATCGCTGTCTGAATAAAACTAAACATTATCCATCCAATAATTTGCTAAACGATTGACGAGAAAGATCAACTGTCGTTCAACTTCTATAAAAACTCATCCTTCCCAAATTAGTCATCGTTTCAACTCTAAAGAATTACATTCATACTATCGAAAAACCACATGCCCAACGTAACATTTTTCCTAACCAAACTTACATTCCTTTCATACTAGAGCACGCGGCTAAGTGTCTTTATAGTCCAAGATACAATACTCAAATAGAATCCGTACAACCCATGATTCCTTGAATTATCAATGAGGCCATCACAAATTGACCTAAATATGGATGGAAGATTCAATCCAT
>JAOVVI020005137.1:0-16822 GCA_028571085.2 Nepenthes alata
ATGAGGCACGTCAAATTCTCCAAAGTTTTTAAGATGTCTTCCCCGAGAACCTCCCTAATCACTTACCACATTTACGAAAAATTTAACATGCCATTGATTTTGTTCCAAGTGTGTCACTCCTGAACATCCCTCATTATAGGATGAATCCTACTGAACATGCTGAACTCCAGAGACAAGTGGAAGAATTCCTCCGTAAGGGATTTGTTTGAGAAAATATGAGTCCTTATGCGGTACCCGCTTGGAGGATCAGTATTAATAATAGAGTAATTAATAAAATCACCGTGAAATATCGTTTTCCCATTCCTAGGTTTGATATGTTAGATATGATGGCTGGTGTCACAATCTTTTTCAAAATAGATTTACAGAGTGGTTACCATCAAATCAGAATTTGTCAAGGGGATGAGTGGAAAATAATTTTCATGACAAAGGACGCCATTTATGAATGGTTGGTCATATTTTTTGGGCTCTCTAACGCACCAAGCACTTTCATGAGATTCATGACCTAGACTTTACGGCCTTTCATGGGACAGTTCCTTGTGGTCTATTTTAATGATATCATCATTTACTATAAAACCAATGAGCAACATGTGAAACATCTCACACAAGTTTGCCTTACTTTTCAAAAAGAAAGTTTATTTGCCAACCTTAAGAAATGTTCCTTCTTCTTAGATAAAGTGGTTTTCTTGGGCTTTATTATTTTTTCTGACGGGGTTTCTGTCAATATCGCAAAGATCCAGGCAATCATAAATTGGTCGGAACCCAAATCCATCCATGAAGTGCGGAGTTTTCACGGTTTGGCCACGTTCTATCGTCAGTTCATCAAGGGCTTTAGCAAAATCATGGCTCCCCTCACTGAGTGCATGAAGAAGGGTGACTTCACTTGGTCTTCCGATGCTGCCAAAGCTTTTAAACTCATCAAAGAAAGGATGACAACAACTCCTGTCATGCGCCTTCCTGACTTCTCCAAGATGTTTGAAGTAGAGTGTGATGCGTTAGGTGTAGGAATAAGAGGAGTTTTTAGTTAAGAATGTCACCCAATTGCCTACTTTAGCGAAAAGTTAAATGATGCCAAGCGACGATACTCTACTTATGATAATGAGTTGTATGCCATCGTACAAGCCTTACCTTACTGGCGCCATTATTTGCTACCTCAAGAGTTTGTCATCTATTCGGATCATGAAGCTCTTCGGTTTCTCAACTCTCAGAAGAAATTAAATTATAGACACGGTCGGTGGATCGAGCATTTACAAGCCTATTCTTTTGTCTTAAAGCACAAGAAAGGAGTTAAGAATCAAATGGCTGATGCCTTGAGCTGTCGTTTGACCTTATTATCTGCTGTTCAAGTTAAAATTGTTTGCTTTAAAAGGTTTAAGGAAGAATATGAGTCATGCCTCGACTTTAGCAAAATCTTCCTCTCTTTATAGTGTGGGGACTTGGACACTATGGACAGATTTCATCTTTAGGATGGGTACTTATTCCGAGTTAATAAACTTTGCATCTTGAAAACATCTGTTCGAGATTTCATAGTTTGGAAGTTCATGTCGAACGTTGAGCTGGCCATTTTGGACGTGATAAAACAATTGAGGAGGTTGAGCGACAATTTTATTTGCCTAGTTTGAAAAAAGATGTGGCCAAGATTGTCAGTACTTGTTGAACTTGCCAACTTGTCAAACACACAAAGTAAAACACTTGCCTCTACACCTCTCTACCTGTACCTCATGGTCCATGGCATGATGTAAGTATGGACTTTGTGTTAGGGCTTCTCCGTACCCTTAAGAAACATGATTCCAGTTTTATCGTTGTGGATCAATTTTTCTAAATTGGCCTACTTCATTCATTGTAGTAAGACTACTAATACTTTTCAAGTCGCTCGCCTTTATTTCTCCGAGATTGTCAAGTTGTATGGTTTTCCTAAGACCATTTTTCTGATCGGGATGTTCATTTTACCGGCCAATTTAGGAGGATTCTGTGACACGTGGTTGGTACCAAATTAAATTTTTTTACTGCATATCACCCTTAAATAGATGGTCAAATTGAAGTAGTCAATCGGAGTTTAGGTAACTTGTTACGGTGTTTAGTCCTGGAGCATATTAGGAATTGCGACTTGATCCTACCCACTGCCCAACTTGTATATAGTAGTTCTTTCAACAGATCCCTCGGTATGAGTCTATTTAAAGTTGTGCATGGTTATAAACCTCGAAAATCATTGGACCTTCTCCCAATGTTTCCACATGTTAGTGTGTCTATGACAGCCGAAACTTTTGCACAACACCATCACGATTTACATATCGAGATCAATAAACAATTAGAGGCAAGCAATGCGTCATACAAATTTCATGCTGATTTTTATAAAAGACACATTGAATTCAATATAGGAGATTATGTTATGGTTCACATCAGACCAGAACGACACCTACCTAGGCACGTCTCTAAATTGCAGGCTCGTAGTGCTGATCAATTTAAAATTTTACTATGCATCGGATCAAATGTATATGTTATTGACATTCCATCTTATTTTGATTTTCATCATACTTTCAATGTGAAAAATTTAATTACTTATAAAGGTGACTTTTTTTCACCTATTGATCCCTTTGCCACCCCCCAAGTACGCCACTTCTTGACTGTTCATCCACTCTTGCGCCACTTTCCTCCCTCCCGGCACACCAAGATAAAATTGATGCTATTTTAGATGAATAGATTATGCTTACCAAGGATGGAGCTATTCACCGCTTTTTTGTACGTTAGATTGGTCGATAAGAGTCTGAGGATACTTGGATATCTCGCGAGGCATTTCATTAGTTTGATCCAGATCTTTTGGAGTTCTATTAGAGTCAGCAAGATTGCACTTTTTCAGGCCCTAGGCCAATTCCTTCCGGAGATATCGATTGCTCCGTCAGCTTTTGGCCCCCCTTACACGAGTCTATCACCGTCTCCGTAGGGTTGCACAGCTGCTCAGCTTGTGGTTGGGGCATTGATTATTGACGTTTCACTCGACAGGGTCGAGTTCCAGCAATTCGGGAAGAATTGATACTGACAACAAACGTTTTCTGATATTTTGAAGATATTATAATTTTATTAACTTTTATTTGTTTTACTTATTAGGTAATATTATAATTTTATTTTATTGTGATTGTGATTTCTTATTTTTAATAATAGATAATTTGTTATCAAAATATCTTAGGCTTAGCATTTTTCTTTATAAAAACCCTATGCTCTAATTATTGATGATGGATTGATGAATGAATATTTGAGAAACTGATTGTAATTGAGCAATTGTAATTTTTTTCCCCTCCCATTTGGTTTGATCTCTTTCTTGTTCCTTATATCCACGGGTGTGTGTTAGTAAAGTGGAAGTAAATTATTCTGAGTTGGGTTGTGTGTGGAAAAATCCATAATGTGATCGTGAATGTTAAATTTTAGAGAGTGGGATTAAGAACATCATTTAATTTCATGGAAGTTTGTAAATAAAACTAAATGTTGTATTATATTATATATGCTTGGAATCAGTTGATTTACATATTGGCATTAGTTGTAGGCATCGCATCAGAATAGTATGGAAGAATAGTTAAATAGTTGAATTAAGTAAAATAAATTATATCTCGGTTTTAGTTTATCTATTCTTCGTTTCATGATATATTTCTTTGTGTTAGATTTGATGGCATGAGTATGATCTTTGTCAGTACGGAATGACAGTTCCATCGTTGTAGTTGCAAAGCCTTCGTTGCATTATATTTGATCGCGTAAGTATTTGGATTATTAGTTTTCTACGGTTAAGGTTGATTAGAGTGTATGAAAATATTAACCTAGCTAGTTGAATGGGAGACTATGATACCTTAATGTGGCCTACACTTATCCGATACTTTGTTCCGTGTCCTGGTGGTGTTAAGGTACATTGTCTAAATTGGCGGGATGCTTATGGCTATGTGATCATTGTTGTTCATGATATCGAGGATATCATGGCGGGAGATGTTAGGTTTGACGTTAGTGATACCTTCCATACTTGGTAGAGTCGGAAGAGGAGTATGTTGGTGAGATCATCTATACTTGGTTGAGTCGGATGATGAGCATGCTGGAGAGATGTCTGTACTTTGTTGGTCAGAGTTTGTGTGGACCATGGATTTTGGTCGGAGGTCAAACTTGCGAGTATCGGGTAGCCTGAGCAAGTACTCAACTGTCAGGGGATATACGCAGTCTTTGGTTCACAGTGACGAAATAAGATGCAGGAGTTTTTCTTGTGATATTCTATGATTGTGAGTATCTCATGAGTTGTGTTGACAATATCCTTGTGTTGGATTCTATGATATCCGGGTTCAGTGGAATCCAAGTTGGTTATTATCATTATTATGCAGGTCGTTCTCGTTGACATATAGGCCTGGGAATCCCCACTCATTATTGACATCGAATTCTAAGAAATCACTGTTATTTATTGGTACTCTTATTATCTTTGTGATATATGAATCAATTATGACCTATCTTACGTAGAGTTGTATTTACGTCATGCGATTTTTTCGAATATAGTAAATGGTTATAGTAATGTTAAGGCCTTTATAGTTTGTTATCCGAGATTGTTATTGTTATTTAGCGTTTTGATTATTATCACTTGTTGAGTTTTGTCTCACTCTTGCGTTTTCTTAACTCTAAATTGAGTTGATTATATTGTGCAGACCGTGAGATTCTACTTTTGCTACATGACTTTCAGGTAGAGGATTTGTGGAGGCTAGATATTATCTCTCAGTGGAAGACAAACTAGATATATTATTGATGAAAGTTGTGTAATTTTTCTTCGGGCTACAACCCGTGATCCTTAGTAGTTTTTATTTCGGGATAATTATATAATATATTGATGAATTTGATAGTAGTTTAATTGATTTGTATTGACATTATGGAAGATTATGAATGATTTTAAGTTTTGAAATTTTTCAGCGTCAGCGATCTGTGCATTGCTTGAAATTTGGGGTTCGGGTTATCGCAATATGGAGACGGCCTGCCTACGGTCTAAATAGTAGTGAGTTGACGTCAACTTATTGGGAGTACGTGTAACCCTTCTTCAAAGTCAATTTTTTAATTTTTGGTTCTCCAATTTGATAATATTTTTGAATTTTTATAACTCATTTGTATTTGATTTGATACTTTAGATTTGTTTTAAAATTTGTAGGTTTCAATCCTCGTTTGGATTTGGATCCCAGATTTGTTTGATTTTATATGTTTGGATTTTTTAACATTTATTTTGGATTATACCCCTTTGCATACAAGATTGCATTTAGATATTGGATTACTTGTCATATTTGATATTTAGATTTCAGTTTTTATAGATTTTGTATCTATATTATTGATTTGCTCCATCGCTCTATTTATGGACGTATAGTTTTAATGTATCTACATATACATACATACTGATATTTCTTAAATATTTGATTCACGTTTTTATTATTTTTGATCCTTCTAAATTAGTAGGCTACATATATATTGTAAGGAGCTCGGATGCACACGTTAATAAAGACTTTTGCTTATATGATGTGAGTATTGTTTTTATATTTGGGTTGTACTTGTATTAGATATATTTTATTATCTAAGATATAATGGTTTAGATTGATGCTGATATATTATATTGTGACAAGGGATGTTTGGATATTGTAACGTTTGGTTTTGTATTGGATCAGCAGCGGCGTAGTTTGTATTTGTTGATTCATAACTTTTTTCTTAAGGATATTTGAGTAGGTCATGTCCGAATTTAGATATTATATTTGGATATTGTTATTTGGGGTTATATAGTGAAGATTAGGACTTACTTTTGGTTTATGTTCGTAGTAGATACTTATAATCTATTGACAATTGTAGGAGATAATATTAAAGATATTATTAGTGATGGATGGCATAGATAGTATAAGCATACTACGGGTACCGTATCTAGAAGGATTGTAAGGATAGTGAGAATACAATAGATGCCGAGTAATTTCATAATACTTGCTTAATCGTTGGGAATCATAAATATGCAACTTTAGCTCAGTAAGATGAAATAAAGTCTAGAAAGATTATTGTTATCTCGTACATGATAATTTCATGTTAAATTGATGATCGAATTTGATAAAATCCTTATTATACTTATGATATCCAGTTATTTTTATATTACGGTTGAATCGTGGATATGACATATTATTGAGTTTTAAACAATTATATACTTTTATTGATTTTTATGCATTGATATTATAATTTGGTATACTTATTTACATTTTAATATTTCTGATTTATTCACGTAATTGGTGTTTGACTCATTATTATATTTTTGAATTCTGAGTATAAAAGATAGATATCAGGTTATAAGAGATTTACGTAATTGGTATTTATTGGAACTTTAACATTTTATATTTCTTTATGGGTTTGGTCAATTTTATTTTAATCGATACCTAACATACACGCATTATTTCTTCTGAATTTTTATATTATGATAGATGCCATAATTAATATCGTCATAATTAATTTTATCGTTAGAATTAATTTTTGATACGGAGATGGGTCCCAGAGATGGAGCTGTGAATTTATTTGTGAGCATCACGTGTGAAATTATTTGCTGTTTCCGTGGGGAGACATCATAATGTTAACTGAAATTGAGTTTTGATGTAACAAATAAGTTATTAAAATATAACCTAAAGATTATGAATATAAACATTAAAATTAGCGTGCTTGTAATGTCAAGATAATAATAATAATATATGTGTATACGCCGAGCCACATTGTGGGGTGTCCTGTCCCCACTTCTTTTCACCCCCCCTCCATATGTCCTTGTCAAAGATTTTTGATAGAGAAATATCATGAGTTACGCCCTCCCTCTCTGAAAACTGTCATTACCTAAAGATATTTAAACAAATAGCTCTTATATAAATCCTCCTATTTATTTATTTCCTGAGCCAAGCCATGCATAGATACCAAAACTAGCAATCGTGCCGAGCCACACGTACGCGGTCCGAACTCTCGAGCCGAACTCTCACATATGTCGAGCTTGGGGCGCGAGGTCTCCGTCAACCATCACTTTGTTTTAGCATGCCCCGGGACAATACGGGGGGGTGCAAGGCTCAGAAGCGCACAAGGGCTGCCCTTCTACCTAAATCCATGGAGGAGATAATATTATCACTTTACCGTAACGGTACGTTTGGTTGTTAGAATAGAATAAGGTGAGAATAGAATATTTATTTTAGGGAATAGAATAAGATTGGAATATAGTTAAAATCGTTATTCCCACATTTTGTTATTAGAATAGAATAAAAAATTAATAAATATAATAATAATAGTTAAAAAAATAATTATTATAAAATATAATAATAATAATTATTATAAAATATAATAATAATAGTAAAATATAATAATAATAATAATAATAAAATATAATAATAATAATAATAATAGTGGGAGTGAGAATAGATATTCTCACAAATGTGAGAATAAATATTCTCCGAAAATATTTATTTTCAGTTAAATTTGTAACCAAACGGAGGAATATTTATTCCTTGAAAATATAAATTTTATTCCCACCTTATTCTAATAATTAAACGTGGCTTTAGAGAAGTCTAAATATATATGAAAAGGGGACATGGTACATCGACAACAAAGTGATCCACTGGGTGCCGCTGCTTGGGCTTCGTTAGCACTAGAAGGGCTTTACCAATAGAAATTTAAAGCCCATTTGACTGTCTAAGTTATAATCATCTAAAATATCAATTTTTTTAACGGTTGAGATTAGGTGATAAACGTGATTTATTAATGTTGATAAATGTAAGGAGAAGCGTAAAAGTTAGGATTACATTGACATAACTGCAGCTGATGTCCCCTGTGCTTGGCTATCTTCGTACTCCATCTCCTCCGTAAGTTCCCCCCTCTCTCTCTCATGCCTTAACGCATTGCTGCCTGTTCCCGAAGAAAATGGCTCCCACAACCATCGACGCGCTGCCGGAGCGGCTCTCCATTGAGTCGATCCCTGCCGTCGATCTCCGACTATTATCTCAATCCGAACTTACCTCTCTTGCTCGCTGCTCCTCTCGCGCCTTCGACCTCCGCCGCTGCGACGACGTCGTCATCCCCAAAATTGACCGTTCCGTGTTCAACGAATCCGCCGGAAGCCGGAAACAGACCTACTCTCGCCTACGTCTAGCCCCTCGAAAGCCCGACCTATCCTCCAAGCCCCGGCACATGCCTGAACCCATGCCCGAAGATGCAGAACGCGGAGAGAACGCCCGAATCATCTCTCTTTTCAAACAGCTCTTTAATTCGGGATCCCAAAACGGGGAATCGATCCCAATTAGCGTTGAGTACAGAGAAACGGTCCCCGCTTTGCCAAATGTCGTTGTTCCAATGCGCATCATTGGCAACGGCGGTGAGAGAAAGCGAAGGCGGGGGAGGAAGCCGAAGAGCGACAATCTATCCGGTCTGCTGGCGCTGGTGCCGGTCGATGAGGCTGCAGCCGCGGACAATGCTAATAATGCGAGGGTTGTCGATGAGGAAGCAGAGGTGAGAGAGAAAGAGATAGTGAATAGGAATGGGTTGACGGTGGATTTGGCGGAGCTGGCCATGCTGGAGGATCCGTATGGGGCAGAGATTAGGAGGAGGACGGAGGGGATGGAGAAAGACGAGGAGTTGCTAGGGTTTTTAAGTGGCTTGAATGGGCAGTGGGGGAGTAGGAGGAAACGAAGAAGGATTGTGGATGCAAATGAGTTTGGGGACGCGTTGCCCATGGGTTGGAAGCTTTTGGTCGGGATGAAGAAGAAGAAGGGGCAAACATGGTTGTTCGTTAGGAGATATATAAGGTTTATCTATTTTCTGTTTCACTTTCTCAGGTTTCTTCTTGCATTTTCATTGTTTTCCGGGATTGGTGCTTTTTATTGTAACCTGTTTGAATATGAATAGCCTTAATTCATGATGATAAGAGTTTTAAAAATGGTGCCTTTAGACGTCGTGGTGTAATTTGTATAATATTATATGTGGAATACTATCTCAAATGTAAGATTGCGTGTTTGAGTTGATGTTAAAACTACTCGCTTCTTGCGTGTAATTAGTGCTTTGTTTTGGGAACCCATAATCTTGCTTAATTAATGGTCTTTGTTGTTCTAAAAACTCATGCTTATTAAATACTTGTGAGGTGCTGTTAGAATAGATATTGTGAGATCTTGGATTTCCACACTGAGGGGGCAATATCTTTTTGAACTAGGCACTATTTCATCATTCTGCTTCTTCAAATTGGGTGATATAATGCTTTTTTGACCTCCTTGAATATTCTTATGGAGGGGTTGCACAGAAATTGTGATCGTTGAGTTTGATGGCATAAAGCTTTATGTATATTGATGTGGATGAATTTGGTCTAGGTAAATCCAAATAAGTAAAATGGCATATAGAATCTTTCATATCATCCAATAGGCACCAGATTAGTCCACGACTTTAAAAGCCAACTTGGGAAATATACATCGCCAGTTTGGCAAAAGCTCCACCGTGTAGATTTTGCGTGTGATATGATATATATGGATATGAATATGGAACAGGCGAAGTATAATCAATGAACCTAGGAAAATTAGGCAGATATTAGGTGGAGAAAATGAGTCAAGTTTGAGAAGAGAAAGTGAAATAAGTCATTTGGATAGGGAAGACAATGAATAAGACTTGGAGCACAAGATGAATACTCAAGTCACGGAAGCGCTAGGCCGACTATGCTTTTAAGTTTTGATGACAAATCTCTCCTGTGTTCACTCTCTGTTCTTCTTTTTAGGATTCCCTCTTTTACCTGCTTCCTGTGTTTAGGTGTGTCCAAATTGAAGGAAGTTCTTTAGTCTCTATTCCATCCTCTCTCTTTATCTGTCTCTACCAACGTCATGTTTATGGGGGTGGAAATGTTTTAGATGGATTGAATCACAGTGTATCATGACTAAAATGGAAATAAAGATGCACTAGTTTTGATGAAAGAGGAAGAAAGCACAGAAGCAGTATCGTCATCTGTGGTTGCTTTTGGAGGTTGCAAGTTGGATTTGCTATTGGTTTGATGATATTTTGGTTTGATCTCAACTGTGTAGGATATTTTAATAATTTTTTGGTTCATGATAGGGCTCAACTTCTATTGGCTTGTTAAAAGTGGTTGGGCTTTGTCTAGGTGTGGTCATACATGCGATTTTCATATCTATTGCTCCAACATTGAAGAGAAAAGTTCCTTTCTTGGCAATTTAAGGGTTTTGTTGCATTTCTCTCTTGGTTAGTCGCAAGATCTTTGGAGTTGCTAGATTTTTTATTTAGAAAAAATACAAAATTTACTAATTATATGAAAAAATATGATGTGTTACTTGTTAAGTGGTCTTTTTTTATTTTTTTCGGTTGAGTGGGCTCACATAATATATGCTACTTCATCATGTCGGTAAAATTGTGTGAAACTTATATTATGTGTAGTGTTATTCTTGGATTTATGCTCTTAGATATAGGGGTGTTGCGTATTTGTGATGTGGGATCATTGTTGTAACATTTCAAGTTGATTCTTTTTTTTTTTTTTGTATTGTCTTATAAGGGGATTTAAATTTTGCTTTGTGGATGATGGTAGGGAAGAGAAATTTAAGAATATGGTTTTATTGTTATGTGTGGGAGGTATCAGATGACTAGACTGGGATGAGGATGACGATGGGGTAGATTGATAATGTGGGAGAGGTGCCTGAAGTCATGCCCATCAAGAATATTCATACCTTCTTATGCATATTATGATTGGTAAGCTCTTTTGTGACCTCAAGGCTACACATCTGGGTCATTGAAACATTTTTTCTGCCATATTAGGGTAAGGCTGCCTTTATCCTATTCGCACCTCCAACTGGTATAAACAGTTGTAACTTTATTGTAACTGTAGATATGCCATCTTACCCATCACTTGCCTCCTGTACAGCATGTATACTAGGTATCCCTGTCCATGTAGGTAAAATCCTTTTTCTTGGTTAGCTCATCACTAAAATCTAGTATTAGTGACAAAACATCCATGTTCCAGTTGATTCATATAAGAAATTGTTCCATATTTTAGTAGTTTATGTCCATTTTCAAGTTGATTCATATAAGAAATCATTCCATATTTTAGTAGTTTACAACTTTAAACCCCCGAGAAACACTGTTATTTTTGCATCTAAGGTAAGTTAAATGTATATATTGCACATAAAAAAATTTAGAATCTACAAGAAAAAAAATATTTATGGACATACTTTTAGACAGGCATGAGGGCATGGTACTTTAGTGCACTGCATTGCAGGTTTGGAGAGGATTAAGTGTAAGCTACCTTAGTCTTGCATTGCAGGGAGTCTGTCTTCGTTATTTGAACATGTGATCTTTAGACTATAATAGAGCAATCTTACCAATGCGTCAAGGCTTATCCTCTTAGACATGTAGATATTTTAGTAATTTTATTAACAATGGGACCTATAGGGTGGGTGGATGACATCTAAAAGAAAACAAATGCTGTGACCAGTGAAGTTGCGCAAATGTATAATAACTATTAGTTCAACAATACCATCTCTGTGAATGCTAATCAGGTGGTGCAATAATAACAGATAGGACATTCATCATGTGTTGGTTTTTATGAATGGATTCTTTTTAGATTGTTGTCTACTTAATACTTATTGTTTGGTACCATGCAGTCCAAAAGGGCAATGTTTTGTATCCTGTAAGGATGTTTCCTCATATTTGTTCTCCTTATGTGGCCTCCAAGATGCAAAGTGTACGACCTCTAATCACTGCACTGAGGCTTCCCTGGCCGTGAATGAATCAACTTCCGGATATGTTAGTTATCTTTCTTCATGGTTGGGTCATCTTTAGTGCTGTTTATCTTCTTTTCGGTGTTTTAAGATATGTGATTTGCAGCAGGCTGCAGATAATCATTTGAAGGTTGGAAAGGCATCTTCATTTGTTACCTCTCACTCTAATACTCAAGAAAAGCAATTCCCCTTACTGGAAAGTGTCAATCCGGGGGATTTGCAAGGAGCAGGTGTTTTTAGGTGCCACAAATGCTCCACACCATTTAGTGGAGAGGAATACCTATTGCACCATCTTTTATCATGCCACAAGAGAAAACGGCGCAAATCTGGTGTACCTTTTGATGATGGCATGCTAATGAAAAATGACAAATATGAATGCCAATTTTGTCACAAGACATTCCATGAAAGGCATAGTTATTTTGGGCATGTTGGGATACATGTAAAGATGTATGTAAAGAGAGTTGGAAGGTCACCTGGTTCTGCAGCTGAGCAAAAGAGTAGTGACCCTATCTCCTCCTTTGCTGGTCCTCTGGCTGTCTTAGAAATGCATGGAGCCATAGAAATGAATGATGATTCTGCTGCTGGGACTCCTGACTTTCCAGCTGCTGATGAATTGATTCCTCTTCAAAGCAAACTACAAGCTGCTTCTGATTTAAAGATACATTCAGACAGTTGTGATACTCAAGTCCATAATTTTTCTATATATGGTGAAAAGAGCACGGAGGCTACTGGAACTGCCAGAACTTCAGTTGAACAATCTTTGGAGAAGGGGGGTGGAAATCGCCAGGGGACTGATATTGAGCTTGGGATCGTTGATGGGGCTACTGGTATGTCTGTTGTAAAGCTTGAACTTTGTTCAGATGCTGAGAAAGGGCTATCGTCTAATGATGAGATTGATGATATAAAAGAAACCTCTCTAAAAACTGTACTCAGTAGAAGTGCCAGTTTTGGAGTCAATAACAATCTGATTGGGCAGGTAGGAAATGCTGAAACCTGTTCGCCTGTGGAGGGTGAACAAACAGTTGAGGAAAACAATGGCAATGGAATTCTCTCTGGCATTATTACTGTAGCTCCTGAGGAAATAGTTTCTGGTGGTAATTTGCTTTCCGACAATAAGGAGAAAGCAATGAGCACTGAAAACTCTGACAATAGGCTTTCAAGCGACAATGTACCCGAGGTTCAACGTGATAGAGGGGCAAGACTTGGGGATGATGCTCAACTGACAATTGGATCTGGCTGTACTGCTGTTTCAGAAGGGAATGATGAAACTTGTGCCGCTGTAGATAACCTAATTGGGGTTGTGGAGTCAACTCTGGCAACGGTAGAATGCAAGCTTGAAAGCCGTTCTGAACCCCAATCCTTTACTCCACATGGTGATGCTGTTGAAACTTACACAGGAAAAGTTGCTACTAGCTCTGCAAAAGAGATATTTTTGGAGACCTTCTGCTCTGAGAAGGATGAAGCAACAGTTGGTGATAGCTGTGGCACCAAGGAAGGAAATGCTGAAAGTGATATGTTGCTTCCTGCTGGGGTTATGGGCAGTAGTTGTGTTGTTGAAAATGGTACATACATGGACTCTGTAGGCACCATGCCAGAATCTGAAAAGGAAGCAGGTTCTAAAGTCGATTCATTTCTGCCATGCATTTTTCAGGTTGATCAAACTAGTGCTGAAAATACTCTGACTATTCCAACAATAAAACCTGAGCCGCTTAAGTCAGATGAAGTGGGAAGTAATAGGGCAGTGCTATTTGCTGCAGAAAGCATGGATACTAATTTAGGTACCGATCTTGTGAATAATGTGGGGCAGGAAAAGATCTCTGCAGTGCTTGAGAGTAGGCAGTCACTTACTGAGGAACATAATTTGTTTGGAACTTGCAATAGCATTGTAGAGGAGTCACAGCCGGAAAAAATATCTAGGAGTGTTTTATCTCGCCTCTCTATTAGTGAGCATATGCATGATGTCTCCGTTAAAGTGCATGTTGTTGAAAATAATGTGAATGATGTTTGTGCTGGTACAAGTGCAGCACAACTACCTGAAACTGATAGAGTGGTGAGCTCCAGAAAGAAGGTTATTCTTGGTTTTGTCGGCAATATGAATGAAATAAGTACAAATGCTCCAACTTCAGTTCAACATGAAACAATTTCTGAAAGTTCTTCACCCTTTTCATTATGGAATGAGCAATCATATGGAGTTGACCACAGCCAATCTAGAGTTTATGATAGCACGAGGGAGGAGGACAGGCAAGAAAGGATTGCTCTAAGCAATTCGCTTAGTCTAGCTAGTTTTCAAGAAACATATGACGTGGGATATAACTTGAACAAGTCCTATATGGGCACAATGGAGGAGTTGTCAAGGTTAGCTGCATTTGATCATTCTAGGGATACAGATTTGATGATTGGTTATAGAAACAATGATGATAGGCCTAATCAGCATACCGTAACTGACGTTTTGTGGAGATCTAACGACACTACTGTCGTGCCTGGTGGTTTAGGTGATTGTTCATCCTCACAAGGCCAAGTATCTTGCTCTTTTCAGCCATTCGATTTTCTCACGGATAAGGTATGGGCTGACCTTTCTTCCGTGTTAAGTTTGCAGAAATGTGAGAATTTCTTGTACCCTTTTTTGAACTTTCCAAATTTGACTCTTCAAATGGGAAAAAAAGAATTTGAGCTGTTCCAGTTCTCGGTCCTGATTTTCTGAAAGCTATTTTGACTTGATTTTTTGGGGAGAATAATATTTGCAGAGTCTGCATATTTCATCCCACTCCTTTTTCTCTATTTTTTCAATTCATGAATGCTTAAAGTAATTTCTCTTCATAAGATGTTTTTATGGAGGTTTCACCAAAGTAAATTGTTCGGGGTTTATCCACCCTTGGGACACTATTGGATGATGTGGTGTCCGACCATCCAAATGTTCTTACATGGGTCCGTTAGCGTGGATGAATTCATTGCACAATAATCAATGGTGTTTCAAAGTGGCTAAAGGGTGTCCACTATTTGCAAAAATTTAGTCTGCAATAGTTAGGATGCATAATGGTTCTTTTGCCTTATTCTTTATTAGGGGGAGAATGTGAGCAAGGAGGCTGTAGGTACTGGATGTCTCTGATTTTAATGGGTAGGGACGTCACTGATGAATGATTGTTGTCTTTCGATTAGAGCAAGTGATTCATATGCTGTCCGTGCTAGTGAGTTTGATTTTACAAGAAGCTGGAAAAAGAATAGTGATCGTGCTGCATTTATTGAACTCTCAATTAAAGTTCTCCTAATCATATAATGTTGTATGTAGGCCGAATAAAACACGTGAGAAAAGATGAGTTAATTCTGAAAAATCATAGGTATACTTAAAAAAACGTAGAGCGGGGTGATGAAAAATAATTTAAAATTATTTCTATTCTCATTGAGTGTTTTGTCAAACCAAGCGGAATGATAAAAATATATTTATTTGGCCAAACCCTTAGTGAACCTAGGGTTCTGATATTGTTATAGTATATAAAGCTGTCTCTGGTTCTCACAGGGTGGAAATGAACTGTATAGTGTGAACGACAAGTTCGACAGCTTATCGAGCTTTGACGGCCTGAGATCTGCTGCCGTGGAACCGATGGAGTTCAGCTTTCTGACTGCTCATGACTCTACCACACAGCTCGGGGAGCCGAAGGTCTTGTCGTATAATCATCATCCGGAGATAGAACAAGGGTTCGACTCTTCCGTTTGGCTCGACAAGGGGACCTCACTATCGAATCTGATTGGCGGGAATGTTGTTACGATTATGTGCGTCTGGTGCGGGAACGAGTTTCATCAAGACTCTGTCGACACTGAAACGCAGGCCGGCTCCATCGGCTATCTGTGCCCTGCCTGCAAGGGTAGGATCCCCGGCCAGTTTTTGTAGCCGCGGCATTGTCCTCAGCAAGGAAAGTGGTAATTTTTTTCCTTTTTTGGCAGCATTTTTTTTCGAAAAAAAAAAAAAAAATCTGCTAGAATTGTTGCCATTCTGCGTTAGACCAAAGAGTGAATGTACATGCGTTAGTTTTACATGTTTTTGTTATCTTCTAAACGTTTCTTGTTTAATAGAATTGTTTAGTGCCTCAATTTGCTTACTGTTTTTTTAAAAGCTACCCAATTTGCATGAACTCTTGTTCATATCATACTTGTTGCCTGCTGGTTAATTCTATTTCTTTTGTTGGCAAAATCAGATCGGCAACTGTTTTCGTACCCATTGGTTTGGCATGTAATATGTTGGCATCCTTTGATTATTTTCGATGCTATTTTTATTTATTTATTTAGATTTATTAGTGTAAATAAATGGATAATATTTTATATCATTGACAGCATTCTTGGGGTGGCTAAAAGTGTGTTTCCATATATTTTGCGTGGGCTGTTTTTCTTCTCTTCTATTTTCTCCAAACACGGGTTGTCTCCGCCGGCACCGGCAGCGGCAGCCAAAGAGTGATCTATGTGCCTTATTGTTCCCGAGAGTTTGAAGACTTCATAAGGATTTGGTCATAAACTGATTTTTTCTTTTAAAAAAAAATTTAATTATTTTCTATGTAATTTTTTTTTATAATTTTAAAAATTAGTCTGGCTCGCTGCGGCCGCTGCCACCATCCCCGCCGCCTGAGCTGCCATCCTCCCACCACTGTTTCGTGCCCCTGCTTTGCTGGTGCCAGTCACCGTCTCCAGCATGGCCGTCAGCTGTCATTCATTACCTGGCCAAATAATTTTTTTTTAGTACATTTTTATCATAAACTCAAATATTGCAACCACTATAAATATAATTATTAAATTGTCAACGTCACATAAAAATAGAACTCCTAGGGCGGCTATTATACGAATGAAAAAGATGTACTATAGCTATCTTTATATATCCAATATATTTTATGAAAGTAAAAAAACATAATAAAAAAATTAATAGATTTTTGATACGTACCTGGATCCGACTTCGAACAGATTCATATTCTTCTGGGTTGACCCGATCCGGCTCCGCTCGCTGAGTGCGGGTCCTGCACACCACTAAAAAGAACAAGAGGTCAGCATTAACGGCGGGAGGTAGTCCCACCGATAACACTCCGACG
>JAOVVI020005138.1:0-16821 GCA_028571085.2 Nepenthes alata
AAACATAAGAATAACAATTCCAACTCTATTCTCATCCTTTTCTATTCCCTGGAATAACTATTCTATTCCCACCTTATTTTATTCCAGCAACTAAACGTACAGTTGGTGTTCTTGCCGCTTGTGTCCATGAGGCAAAATAATTCATGCGGATGATTGGTCAAGTGATGGACATCCTTGATAATTTTTTGAGAAATTCTTAGAGCCCATACAACCGGTTTTTCCTTCTCCACCTTGAAAATTCCTTCCTAAACCAAACCCTAATGCATCTGGATTTGATCCCAAGTCTTCTTGGATGATGACAAGAGATTTTTTTCTGGCCAAACTAGCCGATACCTGCCAAAATGATATCCCTCTTTTGTTTTTTTTTTTTGGTTCCCCCAATCTTGTTTGACTACTTTTATTCAATGCTGTCTAGTACTAGAACTTCATCAGATGTCCTGTAGTTTCCATCTATGCTGACTGAAGACTAAGTATTATTGATTGCTTCTTTTCCAATTGCCACCTCATATTGATCAATCTGGCAATTGTTCCTTTTCTGAATATTATTATGTCCTGTGCAGCTTAAAATTTGAGAGATTGAGCATTGACCTTCTAACCTTTATATATGGCTATTTCAAGTAAAACATATATGTCGGATATTAGTATAATCACTATTTCACGTAAATAATATAACTTGGGTCGATAAAATATTAGCAATCGTATATCTTAAATACATGAGGGAAGACTGGTTCTCCACTGTAGTACATGGCTTGGAAACTCTGTGTGACATAATTGAATCCACTGCCTCCTGATTGGTGAATGCAGCAGTTCAGCTTCAGAATGTGATTTTGTGTAGTACTTTTTTTTTGCGGCTTTCTTCAAAAACTGTTAAATTCTGTTGTTTGCAATGCTTTTTATCAATCATTTTCACTTCACTACATAGCCTCCTTCCCTGGTTCTCAAATTTGACGTGCAGCTGTGTAGTTGTGTTTCAATATACTACTGCCTCTTTTCGTAGTTCTCATATTTGATGTGCAGCTGTATAGTTATGTTTCAATATACTACTTGTGGTTGTAGGCATTGTGGCGACCATATGAGTTCTATATGTTTGTATTGGTTGGACATGATGTGCAAGTGTAATTGCTTCTACAGCATCATAATATACTGCTGATGATTCTTAGGCTCTTATTCATATATCCTCATCTTATTATTTGTACTTCCTCATCTTTCCCCTTTGGTTAACCTCCTCATCATAAGATCTCTCTCTCTCTCTCTCTCTCTCTCTCTCTCTCTCTCGCTCACTCGCTCATATTTTGAGCCAAGTAGCATTTTAGTCTATGCATTATGATATGGCCAGACCTTCTAAACCAAATCAAACCATATTTAACCTTTTCCAACTAAGGGGATTGGGGTTTTTTGTCTCCAGCTCTGTTATAGGCCATGTCCTCTACTAAGTCAAAATGTGTAAGATCATGTCTCATTGTTTCTTTCAAATTGATCTTCCTGTTCTTTTTTTGTAAAATAATGAGCCCATTCCATGTGCTCATATGTTCTAATTGGCACATTAAATGGTTTTCGCCTTACATGACCGTGTAAAGCCTGCCTCTTGCAATTTTTTCTTCCAAGTGTGCCTCAGGCTTTCTCTGTATAATATATTTTGGAATCAAACCGTTCTTATATGATTACAAATCTATGTCAACTTCTTCTCCACTAATGCTATTTTTATTTGTTGGTATTTAATCACCCAACATTTCGGTCCCTATAGCATGATGGCTTAATAGCCACCATATAGTATTTTCCTTTAGGTTTGAGCGATATTTTCCAATTATGTAGGACCCTCGTATAGCCTCCTTTAATACTATTAATAATATTCTCAACGATCATCATGTATTTCCGAACCATTTACCTAAGTTATTCGCAATGATTCCTTTATGGAAGGCATTTAGCCCCTATCCTCTCACACCTTGCGTTCTTGCATCACTTCATAATGCCACTCAACGATGCAACATTCCTCTTATGTTACTAAACTCAGTTTAAATATATTAATTCTTTTTTTATTAATTCTAAAACCTTTAGCTAATAAAGTTTCATTCCAAACATTTATCTAAACATCAATACATTCTCTTACCCCATCAATTGAAATTGTCATTGCAAAACATTGCGCCCTGATATATCATATGAATCTATTTGGTTTTTCATCTATAACCAAGGTGAAATATATACGTGATGTAACCAATCTATTTAGAAAAGCCTTGATCTTTGTGTGCACGTGCGTGCGTGCTTGCAATGATTACTCTTTCTTCTTTAAATTTATTCATTATACTTACTTTGGAATTGTGTATTTTGCTTTCTCTAAATTGATAAGCTCCATATGAAGTTCCCCATGTCTTTCATTAAATTATTCCATTCAACACCTCAATAAATAGATAACTTCTATAGTAGACCTCCTTGACATGAATCCTATTTAGTTCTTTGATACACTCATATACCCCTTTAGCCCTTTTTCAATTATGCTTTTCCATGATTTCATGAATATTCAACTTAATGCCTAAGTAGTTGGCAGCTCTTAGTATTCCAATCATGACTTGGGGGTGTTGTGACCTTAATCTCTAGATTATGACGCTGCAAGTTATACTTCTAATCTAATCATATCTATCCCATCTTAGACTTTCAATTAACTCATACAAGATAGAATATCAACAAAGTACTCATTATCTTGTATTTTTTCAACCTTTAAATGTTCCATTATCTCCGCAATCATTGTACAAATTCCAACAATCGAGGAAATCAAACAAGGAGGTAATAAGTACAAGAACATCATGCTGTCTATATAAATGAGGTCTTATGTTGTTCGAAGCCTTTGGGAAGAGTATCACGTCTACTAATATGGGACAAAGGAACAAAAGAGTAAGTCGAATGTCCAGGAAGTAAAATCATGATCCATAAGTGAATATAATATGATATAAATACACAAGACTCGTAACTGCACAACAGAGTCAAAATCTCACATCATATTCCAGCACCATCAGCCAACGTATTTCTACCTCCCCATTGGTGGGGACTAATCACACAGCATATACCATCACATACATGCAATAGTTGGACATGTCTCAATTTCTAAACACTTGTCATTTCTTATATGATGATTTATACATCTCTAACATATAAACACATCAACCGGAATGAATTAGGCCTTGTTCAATATGATCTATTCTAAGGATCCCTCGGGTTCTATATTCTTGGATTCCTTAGAGTTTACACAATTGTTCTTAGCTTATCCATGATGAAAAATAGGATGATAAAAATAGCAAAAGAAGCGTGACCCATGAATAATCAAAGCCATGAATAAATTTTAAGAAGATGATATCTTTCACCAAGTCTAAAATTTTTAGCACTTCCACATGTAATAATTTTGAACTCCAATTTTCGACTTAGTATGCCTCAAAGCTTGATTTAGGCCAAGGTTAATTATTTCTTGTGACTCAAACATGAATTTCTTTACTTAAACATACTAAATCATTTTCAAAATTATCATTACTTCATTACAAGCCTATAAAATTAAGACAAGTAAACCTGAATTACTTACAAAATTTCTTCAAGATGGCTTCTCCTTCATTTAAAAACTCACACAAGCTCTCTCCTTTCTTTTCTCCACCCAATGGTTGAGATGGATAGTGATTGAGTCTAAGGCTCCAAATGATTAATGCATATTTATACTACTATTGGAGGCCTTCTTCCCTTGCCACGTTGCAAGACAAATGGATTGGGAGTATGCACTAAGGACACAATGCTTCTATATATGTTCCACCTCCATTAACTTCTTCCTTGGTGAAACCTAGCCACCTTCTTTCATGTACAAAGAAGCAATGCAAGACTTTGTCAGTGTGCCACTAAATTCATGTCTAGTAATCCATAGGCCATAGCTGAAAACCATTTGACACATGCTTGGAAAAAATCCATAGATTATGTAACTTAACTGTACTTATGTTGATCTTGCATAATTTCAAGTAAGGACATAATCCATGTTAAAAATTAAAGCCTTTTAAGCATGTTTGGGGAAGCATTGAAATCAAGGATTAACTTAAAATTGGAATTTAGATATCATAATTCTCTTTATTCTTTTGTATGGGTACAATGTACTTTTTCTTCTATGAGTTTCTAAGGTAAGCAACAATAGAAGACATAAGGCTAGGCCCATTTTTGTAGTTAATTTGGTCTGGCTAGGAACACTTTCATCATTCTCATTCTGGTAGGTGATATAGTAATGGAAAAGCTCATTGGTGAAATCAAATACCTTGCCTTTATAAGGATTCCACTGGGACACCATTTGATTCAAAATTTGACTGCCTTTCTTGTCTTCAATGTTTCTTTAACATTTTCTCTTTCAATACTCAAATAAGAATGACTTACATTTACACCAATATCAATGAGAAGCACCATGGTGTACTCCTTACATCTTGTAAAATGGTTGTGAAAATATCCCATCCTATCTCTTCTTTATATATTCATCTGTAACTGGTGCTCTTTCCTCATCATCCTTGATACATTTCACTTGGTTAAAGTCTTTAATTCTTTTATCTCTTGCTTTCACTAGTCTAAGGACATAATTTTCTCCTTCCTTTACATTAAGCCCATGGCTCAATACTGGTATGTTCCAACACTAAAAATTATTACAATATATCTCTATGTTGGTGACATATCATAATATATTGACCAACATTTAAATTGTCCATTAATTTTTTGCTTTGCTTCTCTTATTTGAAACTTAAATCTGCATGTTTTAAATATGCCCGCCTTTTAAGAAGCTTAGATCTACATATTCTGAAAAGGAATAAAATATGCATATAGCAAAAGCTTTTGTTATTTTTAATAACCTAGAAGGATATCAACCACAAAATAATATGTTTTGCATTGGTGATATTCAACCTTGATATGGCTGCAACCAATACTTATAGCGGCACCAACATTTTAATCCATGGTTAAGTTGCTCATATAAATCCATTGTAGTTTGAATTACTTACTCTTTAGATTCTTATCACACTCACTCTTTTCTTTGCCCCCTTTTTAGTGCATTCATGCTTGTATTTGAATTCCTATTAATTTTACACTTTTGCAAGGTCTTGTCTTATAACAATATCTCCTAGCTTTGAATTTCTCTTGTACTTATTTGCACCACCACGAAGTTTTTTTTTTCCTAGGGGGCATGGTACCCTCTCTTTTGATTCCCCTAATTTCTTTGGTTGCTCTTGGAATGCGCTTCGCCACAGCATCATGTATCTTGTTACTACTTTCCCTAAGATCCAAATTCCTCTAATGAGAGATTGTTGTCACCCTGTAAGTTTGTTGTTTACTTCTTTGTCGATTGTACTTCTACCCTTTCGATTTCTTAGAATGCATAATCTGAATTCAGTGAGAGGTTTTTTGTAGATGAAATATTTGAACTAAGTTTTGGATGAGTTACTCTTATACAAGATCAAATGCTTCTCCCTTTTCTTGAAAACGAATTTTGCCACCTTAAGATCATAAGCCACAATAAAATCCAAAATATCCTTTCCTTCTCCATTTCTTTCTAAACAACCATAGCCTTGATACAGCTTGTATAGCCATTTGTGTCTTGTCTTGTATGGCAATTTAGATTTCATTCCACCTGTAAAAATAAACCATTTCTTGAGAATATTTTGGATTACTTCGTCCAATTCCTCATAAATGGTTCTAACCAATTTGGGTGTATATGCACTGATAACATGCACGATTATGTCAGCTCCATTCCTAGCTATATCATTCCCCTAGGAACATGGTTTTGTAATGGGTCTTTTGTATATAATTGGCATTCTCTTCTAATCGGATCGTCTTTTGTAGGTACATTATATTGATCATCTCTAATCATATTCTCCACATTCTTTATTTGCTTACCTGCCAAAGTATCAATATTCCAAGTTCCTAGTTGAATCTTGTTATCTAGAACTAACCTCTTTAATAGTACATTTTCAGGTTGCAATAGTGTTGCTACTTTTGCAATACACCTAGGTGATGATGCAATGACTTTATCATATTTAACATTGAACTCAAATGATAAAATACATTGCAAGTAAGGGATGCCCTATTTATTGTTCTCATACCATGTCAAACATCCGATGAAAGTATTGCAATGGTTGTTGGGTACCTAATAGGCAGCCGTCATTTGTCTAGGCTTTGGACCATCTAACAATAGGAACAAAATCCTCAATACGATCGGAGTTTTCTCAGACCTTCCAATTGCACTATTTTACCTTTAAAAAAATATTATTATATTCCTTGATAACCATGGAAGGAAATATTGGCTGATATTAATATATCAGTATCAATTCCCCTGATATTAGTATTATTGTGACAAAATTATAATATATTACTATATTGGTGACATATTGGCTAGTATATCCAATATATAGCCGATATACCAGCCTATTTGCCGGTTAGCTTACTATTTATAGGATTTTTTTTTCCTTCCAATATATCCGATAATGGCACTTTTTGTTCAATGTTTGATACAATATGACTACAACCAATATAGATAGTAATTTTTTCTGCCTTGTGAGTTTTTCCCTTTATTTTCTCAGCTATTGTGTCCATTCCAATGGAATTATATTCTTAATTCTTGTTCCCTTATCAATGTAGGATTTTGCATTATGCCCTTTCTTGGTTCCTTTTGTCCTGGCTGTTTTCCAAGTAAAAACATGCTAAGATTCTTCTATTGTAGTGTGTGAACTTGGAAATCTTAATAATGGATTATGCTTTCAATTGTGCTTATAACAAGTTTTTGCTAAACACCAATTTACGTTCTCAAGATGTCATAATAACCCTTGCTTTGGTACCCGTATTGATGAAATCTAAGCAGATGGATGCTCAAAGCCTTTCTGAGGGACTGGCCCCTGTCATCATCTGGCATAAGGGACGGAGACCTGACATCTACAGGCAGTTTTGGCATCATCAATCTAGAAGTCTATCCAAGAAGAGTACTGATCCACTCCCTGCTTATAGTGCATGGGACCTGCTTGGTTAGTGTTTTAAATATATCTCACTTGTGTCATCTGTAGATTGTTGCTTCTCCATCTATTACTATTGGTTCCATGCTCTTGTGTTTGGTTATATTTATTGTGCAGCTGTAGTGCACAATTTTTGAGATGAATGACAAACGTAAAGTTAGTTGGAAGAGAATGTAGTATTTTCTGCAGAAAAGGAAAATGAAATCTATAAATGGAGGATGGTACTATTGTAGAGAAAATTTCATGAATAAACTTTGAAAAAGTGTGTAATAGATGATTACAACAACAATAACAATGAAAATGCCTAAAGTCCCAAGGTTAATTATAGGAATGCTCTCCGTTATTTTGCACAACTTATGGGATGACTGACGACCCAAGGGGTTGTGGGTTTTTTTCTGCTGATTGGGGCCCTCCTTTTACCATCCTTATGGGGATGATATACATGGTTCACAATTATGCCTTTTACTATAGGACACTAGTCAATGCTTATATTTGGCTCTACCCAAAATTTTTTGGTTCACTCTAGCATTCCTTGCTTGTCCGGGTAGTTTAGAAGGCGCTTTTTGATCTACAGTTGCTCGGAGCAAGGGGTTAGGCAAGTCGTCTGACTTCCAGCTATGTGTTGTATAGCTTTGGGCATGACAAAATGAGCGGGCACTGCTAACCATGCCAATCCTAGTTCGTGATGCTTCCTAGCCTTGCCTTGTATGGGTATCCATAGCCTGAAAGAGCCTTAAACACTTGTGCAATACTCAAGTCAATGATCTGGCCAAAGAGGGGGTGTGGAGGGATGCCCCTAGTCAAGGTCAATCCCAAAGCCATAATGTTTAAAAACAAGGTGGCCATAAAGAAACTCATTGTTATTCCTTTATCTTGAACTTCATGAAGAACTTCATTCGATCTCTTCCTTGTTACAAAAAAATAGGAGTTCTTCGTGAACCCCATGTAGAGAATGAAGAAGGTCCAAGGATCTTCTTCTCAATAGTGCTTCTTGACACTTATTTTCTCCCTTTAAAAAGTAAGCTGTATGTGTTATGAAACTCTCAAGTACGGTAGTAAGGAAGGAATTAATCTACCAACAAGTAGGTCCTTGAAAAGTAGGAAGGATCCATATGCAGGGAAACTTGTGTGGTTCTGGCCTGGGATCTCGATATACTGTATTAATGTATAGATCCCCATAATTTGAGTGAGATTTTCATGACACAAAAGTAAATATGGTATTCCTTGTTCCCTATCTTGGTTATGTTCTTTATTTCCTTTTTAGCATAAAACTAATCGAGCTCTATTTGATATCACGCCCTTCTTATGCAAGAGGATGTGCTCTTAGAAGATTGGAAGCATAACCACCCTTGTGTGGCGCTTCTTTGTAAAGTGCAAAAGCTAAAGCCCTACATAGAGCTCTTTAATTATAGGGTTTGGACGTGAATATGGATGTACCTTCTAGCTCATCAACCAACCTAGGATTTATTTCCATTTGAAATTTGGAACTTGATAAACTTTCACCCTTATGGTTTGTTTGCAGTCTATATGCAATACCCAATTGGTAGATTTATTATCCTTGTTCGAGTAGGTGGCGCTTGTTATAGTGCTTGGTAGCTTATATCACTACCATAGCAAGCATTATCAGTATATTGTGGCTATGTGGAACATCGATCGCCTCCCTCTCAAAATTTGGTTGAGAAGGGATTGACCTGTTGATCCTTTCCTTAAGGGCCTTATTGTTGATTTTATTCGTGATGGGATAAAATCAAAAAAATGAAAACTCCCTTCTAAACATATATTCGAGAAAGAAAGAGTAGGTTGTTAGAAAATTGCATCTTAGATATTGCACAAATGAATGCATAGTTGGAGTCTGTCTTGGTCTTGGGAGTTAAGTCTCCCGAGCAAAGGTGCGAAGCAGAAAAGCTTGCTCCTAGCCATTAGTAAAGTATGAATAAATGTCTATATTGAAGTTCTCCACCAGCTTTGCTTCGAGAGGTGAAGCACTTACTAGTGGAGCCATTAGGCTTCATAAATTGAATCTCTGTCTCTAGCATCCAATGTGATGGACATCCCGATTTCCAGCAAGCTCATTAAAGATCCTTCACATTTTATGTCAGATTTCAGGGGTGCAATAGGCCCACTATGCCATTGCCACCGTCTTAAAGGCACCTCCGAACCCCTCTTTCAGACTAGGATCCTATTAAGGATACACAACATGAAGGGCAAAGGATTGATTCCAATTGCAACGACCCAATTCTAGACCAACTGGCAGCGAGATGTTTCAACACCTTAGCAAGCTTAGGATGGTGAAAGACAAATCCTTGTTTCTAAGGGATGAGATTTTAGCACTTATAAATTGATCTCCAAGTCATCAAATAATCTGGTTGGAATGGGTTTGTGCCATCTCACAAACTAGTCCTAGGACTTCTCCTAGTGGATGACTATTATGGAATCTCGGAATCCGTTCATCACATTTCAACCACTATGACTTTTAGTAGGGCCCATGGGATGAAATATCGACTATTCTATATTGTTATTGGGGCCCACGATGTCCATATTTCCTGATACTATGGCAACATCACAATATGTCACTATATCAGTGATGTGCGATATCTTGATTGATATATTGAATATTTACCAATATATTTAATATTGACTGATATCTCCCTGCTAAGTTTTGATTCACAAATACTGATACTGATACATGTGGCTCAATATGTATTGATATGGTTGTTGACCAATACCAATATTTTCATGTTAGGGCCTTGATCTTACGAGCCTGTGCAGGTTGTCCTCAATTGGTTTGATACAATTAGTTGCTCCTGACAGTTAAGTCCTCTTACGCCCAAGTCAAAGGAAGAGCCTTTGTTGTTGGTTGTGAGCCCACTCAAGGTTCTTATAAGAAATACTCCTATGTTACAAGTATACATATATTGGTGAGTGCAATTGAATTGAAGTGCAATGCTCAATAATCAGAAATACCTCCAATGATATAAAGACAAAATTTCACTTAGGCATACTCAGGGGATGTTAAGACATCCCAAACCATCATCATTAATAGCGTATATATCCTTAACTAGAAAATGAATCAAATACTTCCCTGTCATTTGAACTCGTCAAACTTCTGTAGCAGCTGAGTATCCTTATTATTGATATT
Source organism: Nepenthes alata (assembly GCA_028571085.2). Taxonomy (NCBI): domain Eukaryota; kingdom Viridiplantae; phylum Streptophyta; class Magnoliopsida; order Caryophyllales; family Nepenthaceae; genus Nepenthes; species Nepenthes alata. The sequence continues at coordinate 10,141 of JAOVVI020005138.1, forward strand.
TCTTGCATTCCTCTCTTGGCAAATTGCATACTGACACGTGGGAATGCAGCTTTTTAAAAATTAGGCACAAAAGTGTTTCCACTCTACTTCCTACTCATCCACTCAACTTCTGAAGCAAGAGGGCCCAGATGTCCATATCTAGACCCACCCACTATAGCATTGGTTCCATAGCTGATAAGATCATGAGGATAACTGCAGTTCTAGTGACCATGCCTTTCATTGCCAGTGTTGCAGAACACCAATTGAGGATTTTCATCAAATTTCCATTTCAACAATTTGTCTGCTGTGCTGAGTCAATTAAGAAGGGCTAACCACCTTATGAAGGAATGATTTGGGGTGTTATAGCTTCCTTAATTGAATCTAGACTAACATACATTAGGCTTCTTCCCTCGTAGCATCGCATAGGCAGACTTGACGGTGAAGATGCCAATGGTATTGGCTGATCCAACTCCCTTGTGAATCCACCCGTGCTCTGAATTCTTCCCTTAATTTCATCAATATTCTCTGTGTCAAATAAATATTTTGCTACATTTGTTATACCACACAGACTCTCCCTTTAAGGAGACATTGGGTATCCATCTCAGCTACAATTTTTCATTATCGGCGATCATTGATGCAAATATTGGGGGTCCCACAGTACCGATATTTTCCAATACCATGACAATATTATAATATGTTGTCGTATCGGCTGATATAGTCGATATTCAAAATATAGGCCGATATTCCCCTGTTATCTTATGATTTTCAGAAATTTTTCGCTGTCCAACATATTCGATACTGATACGTAATGTCCAATATGGATACTACTACAGCCGATACCAATACTGATATTTTTACCCATGTTGGCGATGGTACACCAAAGATGTTTTATCAAGGCAACCTTATTCCATAGAATACGACCTTTGAGAGATAGGCCACCCTCAGAAAATGTTCTGCATAATTCTTCCTATGAACCAGATTCCTCTCTTCACTAAATCATGAGCACACCACAAATAATCCCACAGTTCATCATTAATCATTGGAGAAGTTGGTAGAAGATATACAAGCCATAACCATTTAAGAAATCTATGTGGAAATCTCAGACTGCTCAAAATTTTCTAGCAAGCCCCAATTTGGTATCATATGCCTTTGAATATTCACTTTCCATTAGGCATCAAGGAGATGAATTATTCCTAAGATTGTTCCTCATCTAGTCTGGACAAACGTAATCTTGCAATATGGATTTCCCCTGTATGAAAGCTGAATGGGGTGTTCATTTTTTGTTTTGGAAGTGTTTTTTGGAAAAGCTATTATTTGAAGCTTTTGTCAAAAGAGCTTTTGGGGGCCTTTTAGAAGTTGTGAATTAAAACTTGCTAAAAAATCTAGTGCAACTTGTAAAGAACCTTAATCAGCATTTTAAGGAGCATTTTTTTAGAAGATCCAATTTATAGCCTTTTTTCAAACGGTATTTCAAAATAGATGCCAAATAGGCCCTGTGTCTCATGATGGTATCAAGAACCTCCTTGATTGGTGGCTGAAACCTTATAATTGCACTTAAAAAGAAGCGTATTGCGACAACTAATTTGTCTAAACTCTGAAGAACAACACCTTTAATTTCACATCTCTGATCTGGGATAGGGTATTACAACTCAATGCAACATCTGTGGAAAGTCAAAATATATCATTTCTTTCATTTACTACCTCTAATGTTTCCAAGTATCTTGTTACCATTTTGTTAAGGGCCCTTGGTCTGTTAACTAAAAATTTGGTATCATCCTATAACCAATGTGTTTTGTTCTTGGTTTCACATGCATGGGTTGGATCCATTTCCAATTATTCTTGCATTCACGTATCGAAAAGACATTGGAGGCATGCTCAAAGGAAATCCAAAAATGCGGCCTAGTGCATAAAGCTTCCTCGTTGTGGGGCTTAGGGAGGCCTGACATGTGTAAACTTAGTCCTATCCTGTAGATAAATTGTTTTCGTAATTTGAACTTGTTGTCTTTAGATTAACAGTAGAACACTTTTATTGTTAAGCCGATTTTCTAAAGGCATATGTGAAAGGAAACATCAGTAACAACTATAGGACAAAATCACTTTTATGTCAAAATTCCGAAGATAAAGGCCGTATAGTCAAGTTGGCCATTGTTAACCATTAAAAATTGTCAATTTTATCTTCATCAATGTACTATTTCCTTTTCTCTTTTAGGGAGAGGGGGTTTTGGTTAAGCAATTAATGGGTTGATGTGAACATAGTCTCATTGTCACAGTATCAGCATAATTTCATATTTCCTAGGTCTTATTCTGACCGTCATTAGATGATCTGAAGGGGATGGGATGTGAAGATGTATTTTAATGGATGGACGCACAGAAGGGATGAAAAGATTGTTTTGAAAAGAATTCTTAATAGAGGTGAAGCTTGGGAGTGTAGGAACTATTGATTAAAATGAAGGGAAGAATAGGTTGTGTACCTAGTGAAAATGGCATTTAATTTCATGCTAGTGTTTATGGAATCTCTGACCAGGATTTTAGGCACCAGCCTGGGTAAGAAATGCACTTGGTGTCGGCAACTCCTAGGACTGGCATTTTGTGGCCTGGTTCCTACAACAACGAGGCTAAGGTGTGCTTTTACCTTGGCTGAAGTTAGAGAAGTGCACCTCCTATCCTCAGTGTTGTTTTCTTATGCTCTAGAACCAATTCTACACTGTTGAAGTCTTTGTCAGTAAGCCGCGACAGAGAGAGAGAGATCTGTGCTGACTAAACTTCTCCACCAAATTGATAAAATCCCGATTTTCTAAACCTTTAGTAGTTCTCTGAAATCCTCAACTTGTTTGCAACTCTAAAAATAACTTGACAAATAGCCTATCACCTCTGCATAACAAGCACGACCATCCACCAAGCTTCTGCCCACATTGTCATCCCCAATAATTGCCAATGACACTGACGTTTTTCCCCGTCAAGCTCACAATCACATTGTTATTGTCAATTGGAGAATACCACAAGAAAGATATTGACTACATGAGCTTTAAGAATCATCCTTGATGGGGTCGAGTTTCTGCAACCTTAGAAAATTTGATGCAGATATCTTGAGATTAGAGATTTAATTTGATATTATTTATTTTCATATTTTGTCGTTTTTTCACACTAGAAGTGATGAAACTTTTCTCATACTTGTACATGTTTTGAAGAGTGGATTAATTATAGGCTCACTTTCATCATGTGTGGAAGTATAACAAATGAGATAATGGGTATTATCAGCATTCGAACTTCAAATTACTCTGTCCAAAATAAGAAAAAGAAAACTGAGCTATATGTCAGGAACTTCTTTAATCAAACAACTTAAACTGTCAGGTGGAGGAGTTATGAAGTATCTTGTTGCCTTTTCTTTTCAGCACCTCACAATGTGGCTTGCTACTCGCACAAAGAGTCATTACCTTTTACACTTAGCCGATTACATCTTTATGGAAATAACTGTTGTTTCAATAATGGTATCTTTTTATTTTCATATTTCCCTTGATTGGTAAACCTCTTACTTCTTTCCCTTTTCCTGCTTTGTCTTTTGCATCCAGAGGAAAACGAGGATAATGCGTCATCGTCCATTCCCTTGGATGATGGCCTGTCCATCGACTTTGCTGCTGTCGAGGTTGTCCACTGCCTCATAGAACATCACAATGCAATTTTCACTGATGCCAATGAAACCATATGGAGATGACTTGTTTTGTCATTCCGGGTCAAAGACAGTTCTGACACTCTCTTCCCAAATCTGCCCCGGGTTACGAAAAACTCATTTGGCTGCATGTTATTCGTTGCTGAGTTCCGAGACCCAGTTGGCGACCGAGTTCTGTTGCTTATTAGTTGGGAGGGCATCGGATGCTGAGTTGTGTTTCGGAAATAGAAGTCCTGTTTGTACCCAAGTTTTGTGCATAATTTGTTGCCAATGTGATTTCTAGTGTTAACTTAGGGATTTGATAGCACATTGCTTTTGAAAGTTTTATTTTACGATTGTCTTTCAATAAGATGTTGTGGTTATGTTATTATATCCTGTTAGTAGTTCGATATGCCATTATAAAAGAGTCGAGATGATGGATTGAGCAAGTCTAGACTTGAGTTTGGTTCGCCTGTGTTTAATAAATTTGATCTAATTGTGGTTGATTAAGTTTTCAATTGGAATATATTATAAGTTGAGCTCTAGTTTGGTTGATATTTCACTTGCTAACTTGTTGAAGTTGAGCCCGTTACAAAATAGATAAAAAAATTGATGCCGATTAAAATATTGGTATTGATATTAGTCGGATTTATATTGGGTGATGTGATAAGTATTAGACATTTCAGATGTAAATTTTTTTTATTTTTTTGGTACTCATATTAAATATAGATTTTATGTTAAAATTTGTCTTTTTTATCATCTATTTACTAGTTGAGGAAAATAAATTTTCTCTTATTTTTTTAAACCTTTTTATATTTAAATACACTATAAATATAATTTAAGTTACTTAATAATATAAAGTGGTTATTAAAAGATATATAATTATATCATTTGTTGATAATTAATTAATTTAAAAAATATTTTGCAAAAAAAAATTGTGATTTTAAATAACTAATATTGTTATAAGTATTTTGAACATATTGTATAGCTTCTAAACAAGTTGGGATATTGGGTAGGTATTTTATTATATATCTTTTTATTTTTATATTTTTGGGCCCAGTGAAGGTATAATTATAGTAATTCATTAAAACATTACTTTTAGTAAGCGTCAATTTGAAGAAGCATTCTACCATATTTAAAACTAATTTAATTTTTTTAATAAAAAATTATATATTACAAACTTAAAATTTTAAATTATATTCATGAAAGACAAAATCAAAAAAATAAAAAAAATATATTTTTCATGTTAAACATATATTTTATTTATAATTTTATTTTAAATTATAATTGTTGTGTCCTGGTCTTCCGGCCACCAAGTGATCAAGGTCTGGGCGGAATCACACGTTCCAAGACGGACGAAAAAGTGCAACATAAAATAGAATACGAGAGAAAGAGGGGGACGAGAACTCCGAATGCGAGGTCTTTTACGTGGAAAGTCTTTTTTGACTGAAAAGGGGAAAAATCACGATGATGGACGGGCGTCCGTGAGATTTCACTGTTACAGGAGAGAAGTGCAATTGGACTCACTGTTACACCAAGAATTACAAGTGTGAGGAACTTTTTTTTTCTCTCTTCTTTTCTCCTTTTCTCTTAGAAAATTATTCTCAATATGGGCTCAGAAAATGATTTACCGAATCCCCTTTTTGTTACCTGAAATGGGTATTTATAGGGAAAAAATTATACCGTTGTAAAAGGACATGTGGCACTGGCGTGTCAGGGTCGCCTGCTGCCGGCCCTACTGGTGCGGCGTGTCAGGGACACCTGTCACCAGCTCAGTGGAGGCGGCGCCTGCTCTACAGATACGGCGCGTCAGGGATGCCAGCTTTGCGTATCCGACGTGTCAGGAGTAGTTGGATTTTTCATTATGGCGCGTGCTTCTTGGTCATAGTGAATCACCTGAGTTGGCATGCTCGGACATTTTGGTTCCTTGTACGGAGATGTAAAAGCTGTCCTCGTCCGTTGAAAGCCCTTTGGGTCTTTTCCTAGTCCTCGGATTCGTTGGGCAAGGGTTCCCGGACGTTTCTCGGATTTCCTTGATGACGTTAGCCCCTTATGGCGTCCTCGTGCTCTTATATGCTACATGGGCCTCTCGGACTTTTGTCGCTACTTGGGCTTCTTGGGCCAGCCTGTTTTCTTGGACCGCGGGTGTGACTTTGAGCCTTCCTTTTGGGCTGCATTTTATCGGCCATAGTATTGGGACCCAATACTAGCCCCCCATGCCAAATGGCTCGAGGTACTCGACCGTTTGGCATGACGCCGCTGCTTCTCTTGGGAGGCTGACCTTTTCCCCTAGCAATCTGTCCGCGTGCGTGCCATGGCCTAAGGAGGACGTCCCTGAGGAAGTAGAATCATGGCCGTCCACCTTTGGGTTTAGGCCTTTCGTGGCGTTAGTCCGAGACCACGTGTATCCTCGGAGGAAACGTGGTGCAAGGTTTGGTGAAGAAGCGTCTCAGAGCTTCTTTTGAGTCCGAGACCTTTCTATCGCCACCATTTGGGTTTCTGTAGGGCGTTAAATGCGATGCCTGGTTGACGTGATATCGCCTTGGGAAGCCAAGTGCCCATGTCCGCTCTCTGCGTATGGGCTATTGACGCGTGGTAAGGCCATCGTGAGGGTGTTTCGTTTCACATTTGAAATTTTCTTTAAGTTCCCCTTTTCACTTCTGTTTCCTTCCTCCTTCTCTTCTCTGCGCTTACCTAGCGTTTCCCGAAATCCCTTGTCGCCGCTCCTCTTTCCCTTCCCATTGTTGAGGTTTTGCCTTTTATTGCCATGGCTCGAGGAGTAAAGGAGATTACTTCGTCCCTCACTCTCAAAGACCTTGATGAGATTCGGGTGAAGTATAGCATCTCTGATTCCATTTGGATGGTGGTTCCAGGGGCCACTGAGAGGGCCTACAGTCCGCCTGACGGTTTCATCGCCGTCTACGAGGTTCACCTTAAAGGCGGACTCTGTTTTCCCGTTCCATTGGAGCTCTATCACTTGATGCGTGAGCTGGCCGTCCCGTTTGCTAAGCTTCAGCCAAACGCGATCAGGTATTTGGTCTCTCTCTGCGTATTCG
>JAOVVI020005139.1:2728-14978 GCA_028571085.2 Nepenthes alata
CCTTGCTTACTCTGGAGTGATTTTTTTTATTCTATCTCGGGTGTGTAGCGGGCATTCTGTCTTGAGGGTTTTTGTAATCGGTTTTACATAGTGGAAGCCTTTTTTCGGAATTTGTCCTGTGATTTTTCCTTTCGATTTGTGAAGGATTTTTACGTTAAAAAATATTGTGCATCTCTTTTATTCCTTGCGCCTACTAAATTGGTAATTGACGATGACGGGGGTTCGGGGTATTGGGGTTAGTTACTTTCTTATGGGTGGTTCAACAAACGGACGTCATTGGAGGCCGCACAGGACTTGTGCGGTGTGCTGCAAACTGGCTACAGCAGTAGGCCTGATGACACTGTGTAGAGTGGGGCCGAGGACTTCAAGCGTGAAGGGCCGAGGACTTCGTGGAGATATGACCCGAGAACCTATACAGGAAATTAGCCGGTTGGCAAAATGGCCGGTTAACAGGTTGACTGGCCAGGAAGGAAAAGTAGACGGTCAAACTCCGTTAACCGGCTGAAGGACGGTTGAAGGCACGCACGGAAGCCTTTGGTGCAACATGCAGGTCAACATGTTGACACCAAAGTGGCAAATAGCCGGTCAACGCATTAATCGGCCAAGGAAGCAAAATGGGCGCGCTGATTTGTTGGTGCACGTGTGGCCAAAATGACCGGTATGCACAAGATTTATAGGTATGGCCAAAATGACCGATATGCGTAGGATTTACCGGTATGGCCAAAATGCCCGGTTTGCAGCACAAGTGGCGGAATGAAGCAAAATGCTGGAATGCCCATTTTTGGTGGTTTAGGACAAAATGTCGGAATGGCATTTTACCCAGTATGCCATTTTGCCCGGTTTGAAAGAAAATGTCGGAATGGCATTTTTGGGTAGATTGATTTGGTCTGCTTGAAATGCCGGTCAATGAGAGGTTGACTAGTCCAAATGAAGAATCCGGTCAACTGGTGGTTGACCGGCTGTGTCGGTGCTACAGAGTTAATGGCAGACCTTTTCAGAGTAGGCAGTTGACCTATCAGGTAGCAAACCTGTCAATGCATGCGCCGTCTGTGCAGGTGACAGGTTGTAGGGTTGGTGGCAGGTATTTATCCACACTCAACCTGCTTATTGGCAGATGGTCTCCAGGAAGGATCCTTATAAATATGCATGCTGGGCATGCGGTGAATGTGACAAAAGGGGCCGGAAACTATGAGAGAAAAAGATTAGAGAGGCGGTCAAGTCTCCATAGAAAAGCTCACAGCGGTGAAGTCCAGGAGTGTGAAAAAAGAAAGAGACGAGTGCACCACCAGTGAGGAAGAAGAGAAGAAAAACAGAGAGTGAGAATGAGAGTTTCCTTGTTTACTCTAGAGAAGTTTTTCTTTGTTCATCTGAGTGTGTAGCTGATACTCATCTCGGGGGTTTTTGTAACTAATTTTTCACATAGTGGACTTATAGTGGATTTTGTGTCCCGTGGTTTTTCCCCTTAGTTGAGAAGGGGTTTTCGACGTAAAACTTGTATGTACTTCTCTTTTCCCCTGTGTGTGCTTCTGTGCATTCTGTCCAACCATCCATTCTGCGCCAATACGGGTTTCCGCTGTGCTGTATCTGGGTTGTGTGTGAATCCAGGTTTCGAACCCCAACAGAATGATTATTGTGTTTGATATAATGTGCAGTTGATTTGTGGTAATGATGTTGGAGATGATCTGAAATCGTTAATTTGAACGCAAAGTTGTACTCTGTTCCATCTGTTTGATTTTGATGATAAGTTGAAGCTGTTCCTATGATTGTAGATGAAAATTGAGACCGATGATAGCAATCAGTACAGGGACATTGCTCAGCCAATCGCTCATCCTGATCGTCCTGGTGAGCCTGATTGCATTTATCGTTTGAGGACTGGCTTGTTTGGTTACAGTAGTAACTGACGGTTCAATCACCCTGCTTATCCTCCCAAGATAATTTTCTTCTTGAAGTGAAAATATGGAAAATTTTCTATTTTTTGGTAATTTTCTCTTCAGCGGCTAGTTTAATTCTGTATTTTCCAGAATCTGTTGTGTCTTCTTGTTGTATGCTCATGATGTTATGACATGTTTCCATCTACGCAGGCTGCTCAGATTGAAGGTGAGCTACCGCAAAGAGTTGGACAACGTGTTTGTCAGGAATGTTTTTCCTCCCTCAATTAAATTTGTTTCTTTTCCTCGGCATGCTACTTTATCAATGCTTTTATTCTTTGAGTTGTTAATATGCTTATTTATCTCAACAGGGGAAGTTTACATTAAATTATAGACTAGATTGTTGAAACTTTGGAAGCTATGCTCATGTGGTGACTTGAACTAGAATCACCCAACTTGATCCAAACCGATCACGTGAAAAACTCAAATCATAAATAATCATCGTAAATATATCATTAGATTCATTATCCATAATGTGAAATAACATAAATATCCATAACATCAATAAATTCCTAAGAATGCAGCCCTATAAAATGTGTAAAGACTAAAAATAATAAATAAGGTTTGAATTCTCTCATAAAAAATTCATAAACTCTGAAATCATCTCTACGTAAAAACTTTAACAGTTAATGCACGACTCCCTCTAACCTACTGTCGACTTCTCTATTCTGGAGCTAAAAAAATATAACGGTAAGGCAAATATTTAACGAGTAAATAAAATTAATAATATTAAAATACAAGAGGCCATTTTTGACATCAAATATATATAAAATTAATAATGATATGAAAGAAATTAATAATATTCAAAATTTAATATCATATCGTAATCATGACTCAAAAGCCATAGGATAATTGAATATCAAGAATGCAACTAGGTTCCATTGAATCTGAATATCAATAAGAATATAAGTTCTATCGAACTTATCTGAACAAAAGTCCTGACTATGTAAGATATCACAATAATCTTTTCGAATCTTTTATGTCACTATAAACCAACGACAAATTGCCCACTATTAACGCCTAGGAAAATTCATGAGATTCTGATACTCATAAGTTTGACAAGTAAGCAACTATATAGTCTCATGATATCTTATCACCCGTAGTATGCAAGTATCAAACTCAAATATGAACGAACAATATTTTCATTGTCCCCTTCGGATAAACCCAAAATATGCCACGTATGTATTTCCCTAGTCCAATTGGGAGTCATGCCCAAGCAGGATACTTTCTCTTCCCCATACCTCAAGTGATTTCCAAATTGCCAATGTGTTTATAAAATCTATGACCCGGCATCGACATCAATTTCTTGTGAGCAAATTATTGATTCTTGATCAACCATCATCAAATTGAGGGGAATGTCAGCTAGGAATGCAATCTATTTATTTATGATGTAGTAGTTGTAAATATTTTGTAAATATGTTGAAATTATAACTTTTTTTCTTTTAGGCACAACTTGATAAGATGGCTAATTCTCAGCCTTGTGACTTGCTTTGATTGATTTTTATATGATAAGACGCACCCTCACAGTGGAGGTTATTGATTGATTTCAATTCAATTGACATGAACATCATGCATATTTCTTTGTTGCTCGAGCAGCTCATGGTCATGCAATGATGCAGTTGGAAAAATCTGTTGACTCTGTTTTGGAACTTGTTGGTGCGAGAGTATAATGTTGAAAGGAACAAAAAGAAGGGGAAAAGATGTAAATCCTTTATTTGTCAGACAAACAACCTTATGAATAAACCGCTAGCATTCGCTGAATCTTTTTACGTTAGACTTAAATCTACTATCTACATCTGAAATGAGAGCTGAACGGCAAACTCTGCAGACAAAGTTCAGTTCCAAGGTGGCTCATACGCTAGGAGCATGGGAGGTGAACCTTTTTTTTAAATAAACATACTTCTCTTATTTTCCATTGACTGCACCATCCTGTGATAATCTCACATGCCTGTGTCACTAGTTTTTATTTTACACAATATAAGATCCTTTTCTAGGTTCAATATCTGATTCATATTGATGTTGAGTGTTAAAAACATCTATATTGTTGCTTTGACAATGCAATTCTGGTCAGACAGTTGGACTCTGTGGCTCTATATGATAACTTGCGTAGGTAGTAATACAGGTTTCCTTCATTTACAACTTTAAAATTACAAATTAATTGTGCGATTTGGCTTTATACTCTTCCATTATTGTCAGAGCCAGTGCCTGGATGATGCAATTCAACCTGCACTGGGCATTTTAGTTTCTAGTCACTAAAAGTCTTATTAGCTGTGCTTCAGTTATCATTAATTCTTGCAGATCCAAGTCATCTGCTTCGTACATACTTTGTGGTTTTTGTTCAAGAGGTGTTCTGAAATCAATCCATGCTTAGAATGCTGTGCATGCCGAAACAATCTGATTTCAACTCCATAGTCTCACTCTTTTAAGTTCAATCCAACACCCGCAAAGTTTATCTATCCACCTTACTCGAACATAAAATGGCCAAAAGAAGCTTCATATGGTATTGTGCATATTATTTAGGAGTTCCTCTCTCCTTCCGTTATGTGTTAGCTTGGGATGCAGCTTAGCAATAGTAAAATTAGATGAAATGGGAGAAAAGTTTCGCATTATGGTCCTTATTGTTGCTGGTGGGACTAATTTGCAACTATAACAGAATCTGTATTTACACTTCTGCACGCTTAATGGATAAAACTAATTGGTAGAACTTTGCATCTTATTTAAAGACAGGAACTTGCAAGTTTGGATTGACATGTACATAACATCACCCCCGAGACAAGAGAAGTGCTGGACAGGCCATACTGAATTTTTTTTGGATCTACCCATGCTTCAGGTACTTATACTATTAGTATCTAGATGCTAATTCTTTTTCCCATTTTTTGAATGTTTTAAATTTAAATGTGGTAGAATGCAGCTAGCCCCACCCTTAATTTTCTTTCCCTGTAGCTGAGAAAATAGACATGGATCATACAGCTAAGAAATTTTACTTCAAATTTCCTCAGGAAGAGAATTCCTGCCCCTATTACATGAGAACTTTTACCTGCAAGTTTGGAGCTGTGCGGAAATTCAATCATCCTCAGCCTGCTTCAGTTGAGACAGTTTTAACTGTGCCTGGACCTGCTGCCGTTGGGTCAATAGGTTCATCAATATTTCCTTAGACAGTTCTATACTATGGTGGTGGACTTCCATCATGGTTATCATCAACACCATCATTAATGCCACGTCCACAAGGATCTGGCCCTCAAACATACACACAAGTTGTTCTTCCTCCCTCTCAGGGCATTATTGCTGCACAAGGCTTAAATGCTTATGTGGTAAATCAATTTCTTTAGATGAAAGTTGTGTATATGTTTTACAGAGAGTGAGTTGTCTTGATTGTAAACAGTTTATGTAGTAGTAAAGAAAAGGAGTCCTCCTGATAACGAGGGATCTCATCTGTTGATTGTATAGTTAAAGTCCTTTTATAACCTGGGAGATTTTTGAACAAAATGGAGTAGTGCTTTGTGAATCTACACTAGAATTCCTTTTCCTTGTATGAGAATAATCTTTTCATTTACAATAATGTTTATTTACCCTGACCTTCTCCTCCTACTTTGTTTTGGATTTTAATTAACACTCATGAATATAAAACTCTATTGATTAAGGGGATATTGGGGGTTCTCATACTGTCCTTATCATCAGTTTACATGTTCAACAAGGGTAAAGTTATTAGAAGTTTTTTTCCTTTAATATCTCAATGCTCCTAGTACTTAATGTTTTTCTGCACCATTTTTTTCAAAATACATTATTATATAATATGAATGGCTTATCTGTAAAGCCCAAAAATTTTTACCCCATTTCCAGAGTTGGCTTCATAATAAATTTGAGGTTGGGTATAGATTATGGTGAAACTATTTGTAGTGAATTTTTATGCGTTACTACAAGAACTGTCCAAACTCTAGTGGACAGCACTTTGGTGATTTGTAATGCACCTTCCTTTTGAATGGCATAACACAGAGAAAAAGATCTATTTAGCTTTCCCTTATTAATGATGCCTATGTTTGGATGTAAGTGCATGTTTGAGCAAAGTAAATGGGAATTTTTTCCTGGATGGCACTCCTAAACCTTTTATTTGGGTTTCGGACAGTTTTCATCTGCATATTTTGAATGGCTCCTGATATCATGTGGTTTGGCAGTGTGTTTATCTATCTTGCAGCAAATGGTAGATTGTGCAAGATTTGTTTTGGGATGTCACAATGTGGGAGCAGGGCTCGTTTCCATGATACGAGTTTGTTGCAAACAAAATTCTGTCATATTATTCACCTTGCAAATTCAATGTCGTACTGAGTTTTGAGCAGTTGAAGCTTGTGCAAACTATGCATTTGTATGTTTTGTGAATGAAGCTGAATTTCTAACTTGGGAAAATGTGAGCTGCTTCATTGACGAAAGAAGAAAGGAAACATTCGGTGTCAATTGTGTATTTGGACGCATGGCTTTTCTTTAATGTGGATTAGAAGGATGGTAAACTGTGGTTAAAAGAATTTGCTTAGGATGATTGATGGATTTATTTTTGTGTTGTGACTATTATGTTGTGACTTTGAACCCCTCATGCTTTACTCTATGGATTAATGTCTGTCACATCTCTATGCACTTTCACTTCAAAGCCTGTCTGATTTCAAATTGACAGTTGAAAATGCAAGTGATTCCTTCCAATAGAATGGTTATGCCTGCAAATTTCAGGTTCTCTCTGTTACATGTTTTGGTTTCATTTAACTTGGTTTCCTCAAATGCACCATTGTTGCATGCGCTTACATTATCTATCAGATTCTTTAGATCAATCCTTTCTATAACTCAATTGTAAATAGAAAAAAAAAAACTCATCAATCTGTATCGTGCATTCATAAAAGCCAATATCATTAGATTCCAATCTGTTACACAATAGGTAATGTTTTGATTTTATTCTTTATCAGAAAAAAACGGGGTAGTTGAGAGAACAATAGTTTTCATTCCTTGCTGCTTCCCTTCTCTCGAGAGACAATCATTATAATGTTGATTGTTTGAGTGTTTTTTTTTTTTTTTGGGTTAAGGTATTCTTTCTTTTTTATCAGTCGGGGTAGTTCCAATTGTTAGTGCTTGGAAGTGATTATGTAAAATACTTGTTTGTTACTTGTAGGATCTCGTTATATTTTTTGTCAAAATGACTGAAACAATTAAATGGCTAAATGTTTCTTCATATTAAAATTTAGTTTATTCAATTAGTCAATCTATTTAACTTGGTTATATCTTCCATTTCACATCTAATGCATGTTCCATTTGGTGAAAAGGGAAACTTGAACTCGGTAGCTCCCAACGGCATTCTTGGGACAATCTTCTTCACAGCTCAAAGGATCAATATCAATGTACAGAGGGAATCAGTAGGCAGACAAATGCCTCATCTGCAAATAATTTTCATCGCCCCGAGCAGCCCGATCAACCAGTATGCTGGTATTTCATGAGCACCGGGAGCTGCAAGTATGGTTCAGATTGCAAGTACCATCATCCAAAAGATAGAATTGATCAGCTAGCAATGACTAGTTTAGGCCTGCAAGGACTCCCAATGAGACCAGTAAGTTTCTTCCCCTTGGACAAACACAGATTGCATAAAAGTATAAATAGAAATTTCAAAGTGCAGAAATTCCCCTAGCTATGTGTAGCCATTAACTTAACTATTTTATCTGCATATTTTTTGCTTTCCAATGGATTTTTTACATTATATAATATAAGATCACGTATAACAGATCTAATAATGGCTTGACCCTTTCTCGAATCTTATGCATAGTGAAAACTTCATATGTCGAACTATCTTTCATATTATTTTGCATCATGAGCATTGTTCTTGGAACCAACTCTTCTATTTTCGATTTTCAGGGAACGATATATTCGGATTTCAGCATGCATGGTATCTATAACTATGGCACGACTTGCAAGTTTGATCACCCCATTGCCTTCAATTTTTCTAACTATGGTTTTGGCTGCCTTCTCTATCTACCCAACCAGTCCCCCTTTCAACATCAGATAAACTTGCTGAACTGCAATTCATCTGAAACTTCACCCCTAAATCAGAAGTCTACATCTTGATCCAGAAGCCCGAGGCCGCAGGAGACCTGGATCCATATTCTCCGCCAGCTACATCGTTACTTCCACCGTATCGATCAATTGTCACTTCCCTCTTTTGCATTTTTTTTCCTCTTCTTACACTCTCCGATTCATTGCTTAACGCCGGCGAGGGAAATCTGCAGCCCCATTTGGGATATGAGTGAATGAAAATGCAGGTGAAGGAAAAGTAAGATCTCCTACTTCTCTTTTTAAGCAAATGATAACCATTTGTTTCATAAATTTGCCCCTCATCCCATGTCAATTTTTTCTCATATCTAGTTTTGTGTTTGTATATTGAAGAAAAGCTATGGTACAATTAGAACAGAGTTATCATTGTGTGGCTTAAATGTCATAAAAATAATTTCTTTTATAATATAATATAAGATTGTATACAATAGATTAAAATAGCCCCTACCATTTTTTAAATTATGTAAATAGGTAGAATTTTATGTGTAAATAAATTTTTGTTTTCTTTTTTTTCGGTAAAAAATAATCTAATCTTATTAAGGCTAACAAATTTTTTAGAATGTGATGAACTAGTGGGTATTCAGCTTTGTGAATAGCTAAGAGGTCAAATTGATATTAAAATGAAACTGTGGTATTATAAGAGCCAGTGGGTATTTAGTTTAGATTACATGTGGCACATTTTATTATTTGGATAAAATTGTAAGTGTATTTTTAAATTATAATTTGTCTTTTATTTGTGAAATTTATCAAATTTGAAAATTTATAAAAACAAAAATAAATTTTATATATGATGAATAAGTTATAAATAAAATATAATTGTATTTTTTTTATTTCTAATGGGGCACAAAGGAAAACTGCATCGCTTGAAGAAGATAGTCTTTGTATTTATTTTTTTCTCTTATAATTGAATAAAGTTATAAAAATTAAAATAAAAATAAAGGTAATTATTTTTATTTCAAAAAATATAATAATATTTAACTTAATTGTAAAAAAAACGTTATATATTTTTAAATTTTAAACTTTAAATTTTTGATTTTTTTAATGGGGCTGCATTTGTTTTGGGGTCGTGTCGCCCCTGCATCCTGATAGAAGAGGCGTATGGGGGTATAGCCCGTGCGACGAGACTGAGCGACACGAAGAGAGAGAGAGAGACATGCTGGAGTAGTAATACTTCATTGAAGAACGGGGTGGTGGCCACCAGATTCCTCCTTTCAACCACCCCCTTCATCTCCACCCAACCCTCTCCCTCTCCTTCTTCCTCTTCTCCCTTCACGTCCTCCATCAATTTCTCCATGCTCAAGACGAAGAGATCGAAGCCGACCACCAAAACCCCAACCCCAGAAGCAGCAAATATCAGATCAGGCGCAGCAGATAAAGAAATCTGCTACCGAGGCGTCAGAAAACGCCCTTGGGGCCGATACGCCGCCGAGATCAGAGACCCATGGAAGAAGACCCGCGTCTGGCTTGGCACCTTCGACTCCGCTGAGGCCGCTGCCCGCGCCTACGACGCCGCTGCGGTCTCCCTCCGCGGCTCCGAGGCCAAGACCAATTTCCCCGTTTTCCCTCCATCCGACCACCGAGGCCAGGACCGAGATATGGTCATTTATAATAATAACCATCAGTTGAACAACCCCAACAACAATGTTGTTATTCATGACGTTGTGGATGACGATAATGGTAGCTATTACCACCAGATACCCCCGCAGGACCACCATCTCATGCCTCCACGGCCGGTGGCGAGTGGGCTGAGTAGCACGGTGGAGTCCTTCAGTTGCCCCACACAACGGGCGGCGACGGTCAAAGTCCACCAACGGAAACACTCCGTTGGACCTCCGAGGGTTTTGCCGCCGCCAGATGATTGTCGTAGCGATTGTGATTCGTCGTCATCAGTTGTTGAAGATGGGGATCTGACTTCTTCTCGTTTTAGGAAACTGCTCTTGCCATTCGATCTCAACCTTCCATCATTGGATGTTGATACTGGGGATGATTTAGAATTGACTGCCCTAAGACTGTGACGATCGGTTTGTAAGTGGATGAACTGGTTGAGACGAGAAGAATCCCTTTTGGGTTTCTTTTCCATTATTGTTGTAACTTAAACATGTTTGATCATCATATAATATGCAGATCAGGATTGGCATTTTAAGGCAAATTTTGTGCTTCTTCTTCATAATGTTGCCTGTTGTTGTCTTGTTGAAGTTGAATCCAATGATGCAAGTCTCTCCCCATCTGACTGCCCCTACTTTGTACAAACTTGTCTGATTGAAAGAATTAAAATTACTAAGCCCCATTAATTGAACGACAAAATGAGTGATTAATATAAACATATAGTAGTTGCTATTTCGGCCTGCATTTTACTCTATTGTGAGCTTCTTGTTATCAGTTGAACTGCATTAATTATCATGTGATTTTGTGGAGTTGTGATTTTGTCACTTTGCAGTGTGGTACAACTAGAAAATTCTTGTGGTGATAGTGTTACTCATAGGCTTCGTTTGATGATAAAGGTGAAGTCCCATTTTTATCTGTGAAAATTGGAGTGGTTCATTTCAAAACTTGTATGTCCACCAGAATATGAGTGGAATGAATGTGAATGTGAATGTTGAGAATAGGATTCCTATTCCATGGATCCATTCCCTCCAAAACAACTTCACTTTTGAATTGTAGAGTTGACTAACATTCAAGAATATGATCCTCCACCGATGGATGTGTGTGTTTTGTTGAATTCATTTTGTTTTTTTTCATCCATAATTTTCTTTCTGTATTGTCTGTTCCTCTTGTGTCCATACTACGTTATGTTGAAATGGATACTAGTCCAGAGTGCGAATTTTACAATTGTTAGGACTGAGCAATAAGAGTTAATATGAATTTTCCTTTGTTCAATTTGAAAATACCAGTGACACTGCTGTGCTTTTGTCTCATATCTGTGGGAAGACTGGGAGGAGGTGGAGGTTAGATGATCTGTTGCGAGTTTCGGGGAGATAGCTCCACAAGGGTTGATTTATAAATCTGAGAGACTTTCTCTCCTATCAGATCGGCCTTTAAGAATTGAGCTTTCCTCTTGAGCTTGTGCTTGAAACAATGGTGCTTTCATTGAGATCGGTCCCGACCCGGAAAGGGCTACTTGTGGAGGGTTTTGACCGGAAAGGACTACTTGCGGAGGGGCTGACCTACTGCTGGTACGTTGGGTTGGAGTGAGGCGCTGCAGAGTAAAAGTCGTCGAGTGAAGTGCTGCAGAGTGCAGCCGCCGAGGTCTGTGACTGTCGACGGGGAAGGAATGTTGCGAGTTTCAGATCAGGAAGCCATCTCTACAATGGCTGGTTTATAAGCCTGAGGGGCTCTTCCTTCTATCTGATTTTTTGGAATTGGATTTTCCTCTTGGGCTTGTGCTCACGGCATGATCTTACAAAAACTTGGAGATACAATTTGGGATTTTTTTAAGTGAATCCTCTATTATAGTTAAACTGGTTATGCCTGGTTTTTGGTTATTGATGCAAAGACTGTCTACCCAACTGCTTTATAACCTTTGGCTAACAACTAAGACTTGAGGCCTACTAACTGGGGTTAGCTATAGATATTTCCTTTTGCCATTACCTTCAATTGGGTGTGCAATATCGTCTAAGAATCATTTTCGACCATCCCACTTAAAGTTTTTTTAGGTTTATCTCTTTATTTCTGTTTTTCAATTACAATTAACTCATCTTTTCTTAGAAATGCATACGCACTTATGACCTTAGGCTGCCCTTGTAAAACATGCATGGGATTTCAGGGAAGGAGAATCCCAGCCCCAAATTCTAATTTTTGCTTATGTTTCAGTACAGAAATGCTGGGCATCCAACGATGGCCGTGTAGAAAATAGCCAAGGGACCTGTTTTACATGGGCATGGAAATCAAATAGCTTAGCCTGGAAGGTGCTCAGCTTAACCTTTAATTGAGGGATTGTGTTTCCAGAGTCAATCTTTCTACTTGCTTGAAGTAATGAATCGAATGGATTGGATCGAACGGAATGGAGTTCCTGTCACTTAATACCCAGTCCTCTTATTTATAGAGAGTTGACTGTGGGAATGAGGAGGGCCTTGTTTCTTATAAAGGTAGAGAGATTTGATTTTTTAATTTTTATTATTTATTTTAAATAAATAATTGTAATCTAATTATTTTAAAATAATTAATTTTAATAAATTTTTAATATCCTAAAAATAGTTAAATTATAATAATTTATTTTAAAATATGTGTTGAAAATTGACAGTAGT
>JAOVVI020005140.1:0-16820 GCA_028571085.2 Nepenthes alata
CGCTTCGCGGCCCCATAACCCAGAAATCCAAAGGATTTTTTGGGAGGCTCAGTTCCACGGATGCTTCCGCGGAGAATTGAACCCGGGTGGAGAGGGAAGGCGTAAGCGTTAATCACCACCAGGCCGAACTCCGCTTCGGCCTACCTAGTTGGCAGTGATAGTTGAAAGGCTCAATCGGAAATTAATTCAACCATCTTATGGTTATTTAACCAGCAACGATAGTAAAAAAATTTAGTTGACAAACAATTTAACCATCTAATGGTAAAAAACTCATAAGTATGGCTCTGGACCTAAAGCACCTGATCAATATTAATTAAGGAACAATGGATATTCAATGATACAAAATTTGAATATATACCTTGGGAATTAAATTTCATTACTCTCTCTTATTAGTACGATTGGAGGTTATGAAATTTAGGGATAGAAAATCGCTCAGTAATGCTACAACTACTGCTTGGGGTTAGATGTCAGGGCTGGGGAGCTCCCTTGTTCCTCAAAATTCCCGACATCAGAAGTCACCAAAACTCCAAAATCTCTATCATTTAAGCAGTTAGTAGGAAAGTTAGGGACTACAAGGAGACTATCTACTTGCGAAGTTCAATTCCCTCTTTGAATTAGGAATCAAGGAGAGAGCCAATTTCTTCGGGTTGGATGCTCTTCCTTAATAGCTCCTCAAGCCTCTATCCATCCATGGCCTGAACATCTACAACCAAGTGATGATCGACTTCAACGGCTATATCCTTGAGTGAACTGGCTCAATTCTCATTGTGGGTAACTTGATCAACATAATCACGGTACCTATGTATCCACTTCGCCAATTCTTAGTAAAGATGTATTGATCAATCTTCAAAGAAAAATGCTCTAGTTTTAGTAGCCATGGCTCTGTACTCTAAAGTTCAGACCACAGAATGATCACTTTGATGTCAGGGCAAACACTTAATTTTGATATTTTGTCTATACAACCTGTTCGTTATTGTGACGGACTGTATTTTCTACCGAAAATCTGGTAGAGTTTCATTTGTAATATGATCATCAAGCTGATACAAAAACATGTATAATCACCTATACAATACATAATATATCCAAAAATCTTAACTGCCGACAATATACAACAACACAAAACTACAAAGGATCCAAATGCCACTACTAGATATGGCTCCAACGCAGTGTATCTATACACAACATCGATCTAAGAGAGATGTTGCTAGGTACCTGTTATAAATCACAATATCCTACAGAAGTACAAATAAATTCAAATGATAGCTAAAATTAAACTATTTGATCATTAGTCATTTTTTACAATATACATTAAGATTCTAATAAAAAAAATATATTTTTTATGACATAAATAAAATTATAATTTCTAAATCTTCAACATGATCTTCCAAATCTAAGCCTAGACCACTTTAAATTTTTACACTGTCCCATCGGCATATCAAATCTTTGCTAAATTGGAGACAATGAGAGGTAAGGGTGAGCTAACAGCCTAATAAGTACATCATAATCAAAAGTGATAAACAACATAAGTGAAGATAAGTAAGGAAAAGAGATATAATCATGAAAGAGATACATATACGGGAATATGATCAAATATGCTTTGAAATAGAATTTACTTCTATTTGGAATATACATTATGCCTAATTATTCATCTTTACGGATTATGGTTAGTAAGCTTTATTAACTAAAGGTGTGAAAAAACGGGAAAAGGGTCATGTTATCTACATGACCTAAAGGCGTAAGTTCCTATTATCGACCCAGAGGTGGGCCATCACATATTGCCTGTAATAGGACATAAACATACACTCTCATGTCCCCCAGGGTCAGAGGCAATCATCGTTCTTTCACAGTAATATCCTAAAACTTGCCAAGAGTATCACCCACTACAAGATATGACCAAGTTAATCCTTGAGTCACTACTGAAATGCTAGTGGCAAACCAAGGGTATTGCCTCTATAATATAAATTCGTGATCCTAATTTCATGATTTCTTATTTATTTAAGGGATGATCCACCATACTTCTTTCACATGGTTCTCACTCCATGAGAATGAATCATATATCATATCAATTTGTGGCATTTTTTCTGTATACTTGCATAACTTTTATCTTTCTTTCGAATTTAAGCCTTCTCATGACTTACTTTGTATATATGAATATCATAAACATAGGGAAGAATGGAGATTCTTACCACTGAGAGGCAATTATCACTTTAGGGTCATCTGGAACACATTTCTTTACAAACGGAGCACAAGCACATATTTCAAGGCTTACAATTGCACAAGTATAATTAGCTAGATCCCACATAACAATTAATTATGATGGATACATGCAAGATTCACAATTAGGCTCAGGTGAACAGTGCACATGAACAGTGCACATGAACAATGCACGTGAACAATATACGGTTGCGGATATCGGGTAATTCACAAAATTTTGGGTATACAATGGATAAATTATCAAATTCAAGGTATGTGTAATTATAACCCTAAGTCAATTTATGGAGCAAACTCAAAATAAAAGCTTAAACATTGTCTGGGCGCGGGTCTAGGGTTTCACAAATAGAAATCCGCATAATTCAATCAAATCGGATATCTAATCGATAAATTAACTTACCTAAGATATGGACAATGATCTTCTAATCTCAATTCATGCAAAAGCCCTAAAAATCGGTTGCCGAAACCACCCGGATGTGGGGTTAGGGTTTGAGTGCAAAAAAACGGTATAAACCTTCAAATTCGGATATGAAATTGATATATATGTATAATTAAACTATGGGGATAATATATACATACATGGGTTGGGTATTGGGATAATAATATTAGAAGGGGAAACAAAACCTCTCTCTCTCTCTCTCTCCGCGTAAATAATGGAAACAAAACCTGACGCATATTATACGCATATTGGCGCTCGTGTGCCCATCGGACGATCCTCGAGTATCTTGGTTCTGCCAAACGTGCCCCGAGCAATCCTCGGGCACGACAGTTCTGCCATTTCCACCTGAGTAGTGCCTCGGGCGGGAGTCAGGCGCGAGTCTCTCACCCTTATTTCGCTCCCAGTATTTAATTTTTCAAATACTTTATACCCACTTGTGATTATACTAGCATAATTATCCCACAATTACTATATTTTATAATCTGAAACCTTTCAACTTATTTTTATTATATTTTTAGAAATAGTACCTTACAGTCATCTCCTGCATTAGGTTCTTAGATTGCAAAAAATTTGAGTCAACAATTCAAATAAGTGAATGACTTAAAATTAAAAGCTCAAAAGTTACATCTTGGGTCCCAATTGTGTATGGATATGGTGTAGGTGATTGCCTCCAACAATAAAGTGGCGTAAACCTACTATACATGGGAATTTTAGAACCTATAACTCTTAGTGAGGCCTCAGAATCCATAGAAATTGGAGAGGATATCAACAAAAAAATGATGAATCTCTAACAATATCTATATTACTTTCTAGCTTGAGAAAAGTAGCATGAGATGTAGAAAACAAGGCAATGGCCCAACAGATACAGGAAAACAAAAAATAGCAGGAATCTCATACTCTACAATGATAGGAGTATCGAATGGGCCATCCTCATATGAAGAACGATATAGAGAGCTATACTTCTCCCTCAAAGGAACAACAAGAATCCTTTCTTCAAAATTGATGGCTGGCATCTCCTTTGAAGGACTAGCAGAAGGAGTGGTGATAGCTGAAGTTGTAGAACAAATAGATTCTTTAGCTTCCATCTCAACCATCTTAGCCAAGCCTCATCTACAACATTTGAAACTTTATCATTGTCTACAATAGGGGTTAGGAAAGTTGTTGCCTGGCGGTTGGGCTGATCAAAGATAGCTCTAAGAAGGGAATCTATCAAAATGCCAACCTTCTTTCTCTTAAAAGAATCAGAAAGTACATTAGAAACAACTTTTCTCCTAAGGTCAACATACTAATTAAACGCATCCAAAGCAATTTGGGTTAAAAAAATTGCTAGTCTTGTGCAACTTGACTGCATTTTTCTTTATTAGATCATATCGTGATCTAGTCATTGCATGCTCATTTAGAAAAACCAAACCAAAAAAATTAACTATTAAAAATCGCTTTCTTGATTAAAATAAAAAATTACTTTAATTATCTAGGTGTCTTACTTGAGATCTCGTATGTCTAATAATATTAGGATGGAGTTTGGTGATTGAAATCTCTAGGGTTTCCATTATTTCTACAAATTTTCTCACGAAAAGAAATACGAAGGTCATCCTTTAGATGAGCCTCATAAATGGTAATCAAGTCATCCCTATGATAGTAAACTCTCTCATCAAATGAATAAACTATTAAGGAAATAGCAAAAAGAATATTATATTGTTCTTAAATGTCCAATACATCATCCATGCAAGGTAAAAAGTGATGCTGGCAATGCTCATGATAACGCTTTGGAGAATTGTGAGGAATTAAAAGTTGGACAGTCAAAGAAATCAGAAAACTAGTGCTTTGATACAAAGTTAAGAATAATAAACTATTAAAGTTTAAAGAGCAATGTGGAAATTATTGGAATTTTAAAGGGCAACTTAAGTTAGAAATGATGCATTTCGAATGACAATGCTGATCCAAATGACATGTTAGTCAAATGACAACACATCTTCCTACCTTCTCTACCAAAAAACATCATGTATTAAAATGATTAAAAATGACATAATTTTTTAGTTGTCTGGCATCGGATTAATGATATTGTTAATGAGTGGCTTCCGTTACAAAATAATGATTGCTCTAATGTTATTAAACATGTTAAAGAAATTATACTCCGAAAGTTCATTTCGTCTCACACAATTAGTTCGTTAACCCTAGTAATTTGAATTCAAATTATTTGGTTAAGGATTTTGATTTGTCAAAAAGGCAAACTATTAGAAAACCAAATTGTTAAGAGTTTGAATCATCAAAAGACAAAATTGTCAAGACACTAAATGGACAAATCTCTACCAAACTAGAACTTGGAAAATGTTGAGATATCGAGGCCAATAATTGAAGACAATATTTCATTCGAATAGTTTTATTAATCTAAATTTTTGAAAACATATAATTCAATATGGATAAATACATGTTTAATGAAAGAAATGGATTAAGAACTACATCTTGAATGTAAAAAATAAAATTGTTCTTTATTTTATAGAAATACCCATATACAATGTATATTCTTATAAGGTGGACGTTAATGTCATTCAGCCTGAAAGAATAAAAATAAAAAAATTGGAAATCCAACAACTTGAAGAAGATAAAAAGCAAGAACACCACAAAGGTTCACCCCCTATCAAATTCAACATCAAATTAATCGGCTCTGATTGTCATAGATCACCTCCCCACTACTTATATCATGAATACTTATGCATAATTAATATACATATAAAATACATAGCATCCATATAATTATCATGTCTATAGGTGGTGCCAACACTATATGCATAAAAATATAGTGTTGGACATTTCAGAGATGCTTACTAGAAATCAAAATTTATTATTATAATATTCGCGGAAGTATAACTAATAATCATAATAACAATTTGCGGAAGCATAAAGTTATGTTCATTCCATTACAAAATGTATTACATACTCTCATACAATACTACAATCCATCAAAATACGGTAAACAGAACAGCCTAACACTTTAATCTTTACTCTTACTCAAATGGTATAAACTCTTAATCGCCATCTGAGAGGTTAGAAAACAGCAAGTGAGCCAATTACTCAGTAATATACAAATAAAAGTAAAGACATACATATTTATACTTAAAGTTAACATATAAATCAAAAGAATAGGAACATGCATGAGCTTCTGACTTCTTTAACTTTTATTTTCTGATTCTTAATTATCAATTGTCATTTTATCATTTATCTAGAGGGATTATGGCTAGCAGCCCTTATCAACTAACGGAGTGGTCAATCAAGAAAAGGATTGTGTATACTTTTACACAATTTAAGGCACAAACTCGCGTAATTCAGCACCCCGTGGTGAGCGGTATAGTTTTAACCTAATATATAGGACCAAATACAAAAATATGGCCAAAAGAACTGCCACGACCGAGGGGCAATCATTGAGTTTTCACTGTAATATCCTAAAATATGTCAGAGAATATCACATGCTGAAAATGATTCCTTAATCCAGTTTCTTATTCTATACTGAAAATCTTATATGGAAACTTTCACATTATTCATAATTATTTTCCTTAATTTTCTCCATTCCAGGAGAAAATACTTATTCAAATGGAACTTACAAAGCTTCCATATATTTTTCATAATATCGAACATATAATCATGAAGTGCAATAATTTAACAAAGCATAAATTATAACAGAAAATTATACATTTTTTTTTAGTTTCGTAGCTTTATCCTTAAAATTTTTACATGTGTTAAAAATTCAGTTTTAACATATGTTATATTTGGTTAATTCGATTGTCGGCTTGGTATTTGACTCGGTTAATTTCTTTAGTCAATTTTAGTACAATTTTCTAAGGACTCGGTTTTCAGTTTGGGATTAAGTTAATGGTTGGTCCATGGGTCAGTCTAATTTGATTTTTCTACGCTTATAAGCTGGCTTGAGGGACTGGTTCGCTATATGTGAGTTGAAATTTAGCATAGTAGCCAATTCGCCCAGTTGGTTCAAAGATCGATTCGGGGACCTATTCAAGTCTTAATTTTTACCGTGAATATTTTATTATTATCTAATATTATCCTAATAAATTTTTTGGTGTCGGTTCATCTAATTTGAAATCCGAAACTAAACCGGTTTAGTGGCCTTAATTCTAGCACTGGCTGGAAAGCTGGTTGGCAGATTCTAGGGCCTGATACAACATTCATTTAGAGGTATTTTTTGCCACAATTTTATAGGTCGATAGTTTAACCTTAAAACGTGATAATTTGGTCAGGTTGGGTGCTGGTTCAATTGGTTCTCATCTGGTATGGTTTATTTCTTCAAACTGCCAGATTCGGCATCAAAGATGCTGAATTCGATTTGGTCTAGTTTAGGAGGCCGGTTCAGTACTCACCTCAGGGAGTTTGAGGAGGCCGATTTACTAGTAAATAGTTTAATCTTAGGAGAATATACATGGGCTGGGATGACTGCCGGTTCTGTTGAATTGGGTCTGGTTCAGTCCATTTTTTCTAAACTGCCAATTCAGCATTATCAGAGATGCTTAAGGATCAATTCTGTTATTACTGATTTTATGGCCAATTCTAGACCAGTTTATGGATGATCCAAGGGGTCCTATTATATCTAAGAGACTCATGTTTAAGATTATGTTTGGTTGCTGGCCGGTTCAAGTTGATTTACTAACCAATTCAGGTCATAATTTGCAAACAAGGATTCTGCCTCAGCATCTCCTAATGCAGCTGATTCTGGTTTCTATTTTGGTGACCAATTAATGTTCAGTTTAGGGTCAAATTTTACAAGTTGATACTCCCACATCACCACAAGATACTTAAGGCACTGCAGTTGCCTGTTCAGCCTATTTGGGGTCCGGTTAGTAGGCTGCAAATTTAGATATCAGCATAGTTGCTGAAACTGAGTCCGTTCCTGATGTTGAAACCAGCTTAGCTACTTTCTAGGAGCCAATTGGTTATGTTATAGGTAAGATATTAAGCTTGTTGTACTCAAAATTCAGGCATGTTTGGAGGCCAATTGGTCACCGAATCAGCCAAATTATAGAAACTGTTCTACCTCTGCATTCTGCCTTTAAGAATTCAGCTGAATATAACTTATGCCAACATGATGATATGAGCAAGAATATAACACAAGACAAGTATTATAATGATAATACTTGAAAGAATGATCAATGATCAACACCAACGAAAGAAAGGAATCAAGTATACTTGCTAAAATATTCAATTACACTCTCTTGCTACTACTGATTTCTAGTTTGCTCTTCACCTCCTCTTGGTTCCCTCTATTTTTCCTCTATCTCTCTTCTATTTTCTGTCCTTACCTCCCACGTTTTTCTTTCATTTTCCTCTCCTCACTTCCTCACACATTCTTATAAAGATTAGAATTGAGTCATTAGCCCATTAACACCTCATAATCTTCCCTTCTGCATCACTAGCTAGGTGGCTTAATCCTTGCTGAATCAACACACCTTTCGGCTTCTAAATGTGCTTCCTTGTGTTTCTCATCTATTGGTTGAATTTAGCTGATGTTGTGCTGCCTGTGTCACCCCTTTTCCCCCATGAACGTCGGTTGTGCTGGGGTCAAAATTGGCTGTAGCTGCTGACTTCTTCGGCAGCTTGCAGTCGGCTCTATTTCAATAGCTCCCAGTTGCTTCCTTCTATTTTCCTTTCACTTATTTGGCTAAGTGGATGAGTTGTCATGCTATTGAGGAGGCTTCCAAGCTGGTTACCAATTTATCTTCCACTTACACAGCTGCCCATGCCCTCCAATATCTTCCGCTGAATTTTATGTTGCCCCTTCTCTTGCTGATTTATTGCTGCCCAGTTCCTTCCTTAATGTGCATGGTTGCTGCTGCCTAAAGTGCTGAGGTATGCAACCATAAGCTGCTTCCTTATCTTCCCTAAATTTGCTAAGTGTTGGTGCTTTGCTAACCAGTTGTGTCTTGGTTGGAAAAGTCCCAAATTTTGGGTGTTGGTCGCTGTGTGGACCTACTTCATCTACTCGCCGTAGTTTGGTTAAAATATGCAGCTATAAGCTGCTTCTTAAGTCCCCACATTTTGCTAAATGTTGGTGCCTCACCACCCGTGTGATACATGGTGGAAAAAGCCCTCGATTAATGTTGTTGCTGCTGCCAGTTACTCATGTTGATGCCATACCTAAATCTTGCTGATGCCGTGCCCCTTTATGCTGAATTTTTGCCGCCTTCTTGCTGCAAATTTTTAGCAGCATTGTTGCTCAAGTTGTGCTGGGTTGGGAGGGATTTTGATTTTTGGTTTATGGGGCCTGCTGCTGTGGAGAATTGAGGGTAGCAAATCAGATTTTATGATTCCATCTTGGCTGCATTTTGGCTACCTTCATGGCTGAATTTTAGTCACATTGTCACTCGGGTCCTTTCTCCGCAATCGGGTTTTAATTTGGTTGCTAATCCATTAATTTCAGTAGCTAACTATCCTCCCATCCTTTGGAATTAATTCTGTTACCATTCGGGTCCCTTAACCGGTCCGTTGGATTTAATTTGCCTCATTACGGCATCCCGAGAGAATTTTGAACAACCTTTTTTTGTGTTGAAAAAAATGATCATGCTAGAAATAATCTGCTAATTTTATTCCATAGTAATTCAAAGTGAAATACCAATGAATATAGATAAAGAAATATGAAAAAAAGAGGTAATTATGTATATAGCAATGATATCATTGAATGCCTTACAATCCCACTCTCCTTAGAAAAATTTCGTCCTCGAAATTTAAGAAATTTACATATTTCAAGAAAACAAATGAGTGTATTTATTACGGATTTCTTCTTCCTGCTCCCATGTGGCTTCTTCCAGAGAGTGATTACGCCACATGACTTTTACTAAGGGAATGGTCTTCATCCGGAGTACATAATTCTTCTGATCTAAAATCTACACCAATTCTTCAATATACAACAGGTCCTCTTCAATTGTCAGAGGCTTGTAGGCAATAACATGAGTCGGGTTGTAAACATATTTTCGGAGTATTGATTCATGGAATACATTGTGCACTTTTGAAAGATTATGTGCCAATGTCAAACGGTAAGCCACTTCCCCGACTTTCTCCACGATCTCAAAAGGATCGATAAATTTTGGTTCTAGCTTGCCTTTTTGTCCAAATCGAATCGTCCCCTTCAATGGTGATACCTCCAAAAAGACATAATCACCAATGGTAAAATGCAATTCTGATCTTTTTGGATATGTATAACTCTTTTGTCTACTTTGAGCCGTTTGCAGTTTTTCATGGATCAATCTTATTTTATAGACGTTTCTCGGATAATTTTCGGGCTAAGAAGTCATCTATCACCGATGTCTTCCCAATGAATAGAAGATCGACATTTTCTCCCATATAAGGCTTCAAACGGTGTCATTTTAATACTTGCTTGGTAACTGTTATTATATGCAAAAACTGACAAAGCCAGATGATCATCTCAATTACCCTTCATCTCAATCACCATAGCCTTAAGCATATTTTTCAGAATTTGAATAGTATATTTTGACTGTCCATCCGTTTGGGGATGATATGTCGTATTGAACTTTAGATTTGTTTCTAGTTTTCGATGTAAACTCTTCCAAAACTTAGAAACGAATCTGGGGTCTTGGTCGGACACAATTGACATTGGCGCTCCATGAAGTCTAACAATCTCATTGGTATATAACTGTGCCAACCGATTGCGGGAGTATGCCATTTGAATTGCGAAGAAATGAGCTGATTTGGTTAGTCGATCTATAATAACCCAAATAGTATCATGATTTCTGGAGATTCTTGGCAATCATGACACAAAATCCATCATTATCGCCTCCCATTTCCAACTAGGAATTGATAGTGGTTGCAGCAAGCCAGAGGTCTCTTTCTGCTCATCTTTTATTTGCTGGCATATGAGGCATCTACCCACAAAAGCCACGATCTCCTTTTTCATATTTCTCCACCAGAACATCTTCTTCAAGTCCTAATACATTTTGTTAATTCTGGGGTGAGCGATATACCTGGAGCAATGAGCCTCTTTCAAGATTTCTTCTTTTAGCTTAATAAAGTCAGGTACACACATTCGATCTCAAAATCTTAGGACTCCATCAGTGCGAATGTTAAAATCAGCTCTAGAGTCTTTATTCAAATCTCCAGTAATACTAATCAGAAATGAATCATTTGCTTGCTCATCCTTTATCTTCTTTAGTATCTTGGGCTGAATTTGAAAGTATGCCAATATCATTCGGTTGCCTTTCACATACTGCTAGATGTTGCATTGCTTCATACTATCTAACATCTCCATCTCCTTTATTTGTAGTCTTTCCAAGAGACTTGTGTGGCGACTGAGAGAATCCGCTATGACGTTAGCCTTTCCAGGTTGACATTAGATTTTACAATTATAATCCTTTAGAAAGTTGATCTACCTCTGATGTCTCATGTTCAACTTCTTCTGGGAGAATAAGTATTTGAGACTTTTATAATCAGGGTATACTAGAAATTTCTTCCCATACAGATAATGCCGCCAGATCTTTAAAGCAAAACAATAGCAGCTAATTTCAAATCATGGGTCGGATAGTTCTTTTCATACACTTTCAGCTGCCCTAATTTGTAGGCTATGACCTTCTCGTGTTGCATAAGAACACAGCCCAACTCAGTCTTGGGGGCATCATAATAAACTAAGAATCCATCCGTTCCTTTCAGAATTGTCAAAATTAGAGCACATGTTAACTGCTTCTTTAGTTCTTGGAAGCTTTGCTTACATTCCTCTGTGCATTCAAACTTAACCTCCTTCTTTGTCAGTCGAGTAAGGAGCATAGAAATTATAGAGAAATTCTCTATGAATTGACGATAGTACCCTACCATGCCCAAGAAACGTTAAACTTCAGTTACCGTTGTAGGTCAGCTTGAACCAGTAACTACTTCAATCTTCTTCGGGTCACTGCAATACCACTTTGGGTAATAACTTTCCCTAGAAACGTCACTTCTTCGAGCCAAAACTCACACCTTTTCAATTTAGAGGATAGCCTTTTCTCCCAAAGAGTCTGGAGCACGATTCTCAGATGTGTCTCATACTCCTCATAACTTTTAGAATAGATCAAAATATTGTTAATGAATATGACTACAAACTTATTCAAGTATAGTTGAAATACCCGATTTATCAATTCCATAAAAACTGTTGGAGCATTGGTCAATCTGAATGACATGACCAAAAACTCATAGTGGTCATACCTTATTCAAAAAGTTGTCTCTGACACATCCTTCTGTTTGATCCTCAATTGATGATATCCATAACGTAGATCAATTTTAGAGAATACCTGGGTCTCTCGCAGCTGATCGAATAAATAATCAATCCGTGACAACAGATATTTATTTTTTATCGTGATCTTATTTAGCTTATGATAATCGATGCATAATCGTAAGGTCCCATCTTTCTTCTTTACAAATAATGCCGGTGTGCCCCAAGGAGACACACTGGGTCTAATGAAGCCCTTATCCAGTAGTTCTTGTAATTGCTTCTTTATCTCTTTCAATTCAGTAGGTGTCATTCTGTATGGTGCCTTTGAGATTAGAGTTGATTCTGATACAAGCTCAATTTCAAATTCTATCTCCCGATGCGGTGGTAAGCCAGAAAAATATTTGAGAAATACATCTTTGAATTCACAAATTATCGATATATCCTTAATCGGCATATTATGATCTTCAGTCTTACTAGCATAAGCTAGATAAGCTTAACATCCATTTTGAATCAAATGCCGAGCGTGTAGAACAGAAATAAATACGGGTATCTCCTTCCGCCTGATTCCTTGAATGTGAAATGGTTCACAACTCAGAATCTCAAAGTAAACCCGTTTGTGGAAGCAACATATACTTGCATGATGATTAACTAGCTAGTCCATTTCCAATATTATGTCAAAATCATACATATTTGGCAAGATCAAATTCACCTCCATGTCCAGTCTATGAATGGTCACCATATATTTTGGGTACATAATATCGGTAGTGACTGATGACCTATAGGAGTTGACACTACCAAGGAAAAGTCTAAAATTTATAGAGATGATGCAAGACAACATACAAATTGTGGTGATATGAATGAATGAGTAGATCGCGAATCAAATAACATATGGGCCAAAACATTAGAAATGATGAGGGTGCTTTCAACCACATTCAGTGATGCTTCCACCTCCTAAATAGTGACTGTGAATGCTTTCATTGGGACGGTGGACTTTTTCATCTCAGTCTTCTTTGGAAGGGGACAATTCTTTATGATGTGGCATGACTGACAACAATTATAACAAACTCTTAATAGTTTGAAACATGGTTTGTAGCTGTGCAATTTCCCGCAATGAGAACATGGAGTCACCATTGCTTGTTGTCTTAGTGCTGTCAGTTTGTCCTTCTCTTGCTCCGCCTTCTTAACTCTTTTCGGCGGCCTTCCTGATCCAGCACTAGAACTCGTACCCGCATCACCATACTCGGATATCTTCTTCTTCTTGAAAAACCCTTCCTTTTCAAATATTAAAGCTCGATCTAATACCTCCCCATATGTCTACAACTTTAGAGTTAATTGTTGTTTTCTTATATCATCCCGCAATCCATGTTAAAATTTCTTCACCTTTCATATTTCATCGTCCACCATAAAGGAAGCATATCGAGATAGTTTAGTGAATTTTACATCATATTCTCCCATCGTATGGTTCCATTGTCGTGGCCGCATAAACTCCTGCTCCTTCTACTCCCGGAGGCTAGAGGAAAAATGTTTCTCTAGAAACGCATCTTTGAATATGGCCCCAATGATCTCGTCATCGAGCACTCCAGAGCTCTTTTCTGCATGGACCACCAATGATTGGCTTCACCTTTCAGCCGATAAGAAGCGAACAAAACCTTATCCTCCTCGGGACACCTTATAACCGAAAATACCTTCATCAGTTTTCGAATCCTAGTTTTTGCTTTGACTGGATCTGGTTCACCTAGGAACTCGGGTATACATTCATTTGTAAAATGATCATAGGCAGATGTTCCAGGGTTCACGATAGGAGCTGGGGCT
Source organism: Nepenthes alata (assembly GCA_028571085.2). Classification (NCBI taxonomy): domain Eukaryota; kingdom Viridiplantae; phylum Streptophyta; class Magnoliopsida; order Caryophyllales; family Nepenthaceae; genus Nepenthes; species Nepenthes alata. Next base: position 13,662 of record JAOVVI020005140.1, read on the forward strand.
GGGATTGGCATAGGTGCAAGGACAGGAGCGAAATTACGTTGCCTCATCTGTTCCATAAAGTCTTCCATCTGTGGTATTAGCTCGAGTACGTCTTCGTCTATCGGCCATTTCTATAATCCTATCAGTACAAATTTAAAAATTCAAGTTAGATTAAAGCGCACTACTTATTCTAAGACCATTACTAGAATTGGTAGAAAATTTTCAGCTATCACTAACTAATTCAGCCTTAAATGTCCAACCTAATCTAAGATTCTGCATAAGATCGATCAATCCTAAAGTATCTCTTTATCTGATTCTACTTGTTAGGGATCACCTCCCCACTACTTATATCTGCGAATACTTATGCATAATTAATGTACACATAAAATACACAGATGCTTACTAGGAACCGACACTATATGCATGAAAATACAGTATCAGACTTTTCAGAGATGCTTATTGGGAACTAAAATTCATTGCCATAATATTCATGGAAGCATAACTAATAACCATAATAACAATTTGCAGAAGTAGAAAATCATGCTCATTCCATTACAAAATCCATTACATACTCTCATACATGTATTACAATCCATCAAAATACAGTAAACAGATCAGCCTAACACTCCGGTCTTGACTCCTACTCATTTGGTATAAACTCCTGATTACCATCTGAGGGGTTAGAAAATGGCAAGTAAATAAGCCAAATATTCAGCAAGGTACAAATAAAAGTAAATATATGTATATTTAAACTTAAAATTAATATATAAATCAAAAGAATAGGAACATGCATAAGCTTCTAACTTCTTTAACTTTTCTTTTCTGATTCTTAATTATCATTTGCCATTTTATCATTTGTTTTTAGGAATTAGAGCTAGTAGGACTTACCAGTTAACAAAACAGTCAATCGATAAAAGGATTGTATATACTTTCACACAATCTGAGGTACAGACCCACGTAATTCAACACCCCGTGATGAGTAGTATACTTTTAGCCCAATATATGGGGCCAAATACAAAATTGCGGCCAAAAGAACCCCCACGGCGGAGGGGTAATCCTCAAGTTTTTACTATAATATCCTAAAACATGTCAGGAAATATCACCCGTTAAAAATGATTCATTCCTAAGTTCAATTTCTTATTTCATGCTGAAAACCTTATATGGAAGCTTTCATATTGCTTATAATTATTTTCCTTAATTTTCTCCATTCCAATAGAAAATACTTATTCAAATGGAACTTGCAAAGCTTCCATACAGTTTTCATAATATCGAACATACAATCATGAAGTGCGGCAATTTAACAAAGCGTAAATTATAACAAAAAAATGATACATCTTTTTGGTTTCGTAACTTTATCCTTAAAATTTTTACGTGTTAAAAATTTAGTTTTAACATATGTTATATTCGGTTGATTCGATTATCGGCTCAGTATTTGACTTGGTTAATTTCTTTAGTCAATTTTTAGTACAATTTCCTAAGGACTCGATTTCTAGTTCTGGACCGAGTTAATGGTTGGTCCGTGAGTCGGTCTAATTTAATTTTTCTACACTTATAAGCTGGTTTGATAGATCTGTTCGCTATATATTAGCTAAAATTCAGCATAGTAGCCAGTTCGTCTGATTGGTTTGGGGACCGGTTTAGGTCTTAATTTTTACCGTGACTATTTTATTATTATCTAATATTATCCTAATAATTTTTTGGGTGTTGGTTCATCTAGTTTGAAATTCAAAACTGAACTAGTTTAGTGGTTTTAATTCTAGCACCGGCTGGAAAGTTTATTGGCAAATTCTAGGGTCGATACAACATTAATTTTGAGGTATTTTTGGTAGAGATTTTTTAAGTCAGCAGTTCAACCTTAGAACTTGCTAATTTGGCTGGGTCAGGTACTTGTTCAACCGGTTCTGGGTTGGTTTGGTTTATTTCTTCAAGCTGCCAGATTCAGTTTGGTCCAGTTTAGGAGGCCGATTCAATACTCACGTTAGGGAATTTGAGGTGGCCGATTTACTGGTAAACAGTTTAGTCTTCAAGGAATATACATTGTCCGGGCTGGCTACCGGTTCAGTCCATTTTTTCCAAAGTGCCAATTCAGCATCAGCAGAGGTATTTAGGGACCAATTCTGTTATTATCAATTTTATGGCTAATTCTAGACCATTTTTTGGCTGGTCCAAGGGGTCCTATTATAGCTAAGAGACTCATGTTTAAGATTATGTTTGGTTCCTAGCCGGTTGAAGTTGATTTATCCACCAGTTCAGGTCATAATTTACAAACAAGGATTTTGCCTCAGCATCATCTAATGCAGCCAATTCTGGTTTCTGTTTTGGTAACCAATTCATGATCGGTTCAGAGTTAAATTTTACAGGGTGATGCTCCCGCATCACCACAAGACACTTAAGTCATTGTGGCTTCCGGTTCGGCCCGTTTGGGTTTCAGTTAGTAGGTTGCAAATTCGGATATCAGCATAGCTTCTGAAATTGGGTCTGTTACTTATGTGGAAACTAGTTCAGTGACCAGTTCAACCCCTTTCTAGGAGCCATTTGTTCACGATATATATAAGATATTAAGCTTATTGTACACAAAATTTGGGCCTATTTGGAGGCCATTTGGTCACCGAATCAGTCAAATTATAGAGGCTATTTTGCCTATGCATACTGCCTTCAAAATTTCAGCCGAGTATAACTTTTGCCAACATGATGATATGAGCAAGAATATAACACAGTGTTAGAGTCATATTTCTAATTGGTATATTCTGTGACCTTATGTCCTAGTGTATCGGTCCTTTCCACCCTCATGTCGCTCGAGCCCATCCAAAGCCTCCGCGCCCTCCGTGTGCTCGCTACCCGCTCGACCCTAAAAAATAGAATGGACCTCGCTCGCTGTGCGCCTCCCCCGCACTCGAGCCCAAAATCCCGAATGGACCCCGCTCGCTTGGCGTAGCCCCGCGCTCGAGTGCACGTAGGGTTTCGCGGGAAACCCTCTGTGCGCCCGCGTGGCAACGTGCATATATTTTTAAACGCAAACCTTGAGTCCTCTGTAAATACCCGACTTATAATTTGAGAACTCTAATGAAACTAAGAAGTCAGAAAGGACTCTGGAGGTTTTATTTTCGTGCCCCGTTTGAGAAGAAAGTTGCTTATGCTCCATTGATATTGCTTCTCTTGAGAAAACTAAAAGTTATAAGA
>JAOVVI020005141.1:3301-16820 GCA_028571085.2 Nepenthes alata
ATTAAACTAATTAAAAGATATCATTATCTAACAAATAAAGTAAAATTATAATTTTTAATAATTTTAATATCTCATCAACTATGTGTTCCATTATGTATGAATTTAATAAATATAATAAAATTATAGTCTTTAATAATTTTAGTATAATATCAACCATGTCTTAAGTTATGTATGAATTCTAACAAAGGCATTTTAAATCAAAGTTGCCAATTCACACTTAGACAACCCTAGTCGATTCCACGCTACTTCGCCTGCTGCAGCATTATTCCACCGTCGACGACATATCCTCCAGCGTCAGCATCCCCATGAGAGAATTTGTCCTCCTCCAAAAATACCACCACCACGTCTAGCAGGCCACAAATCTCGTTTATGAAACTGAAGAAATGATGAGATTTACTGTGTAATACAAACGCATATTGCAGTTAAACAAGATAATTTTCAAGTACTCTGTCAGCAAATTCAACCGACCTAGCCTCAGTTTTCCTCCCGAGTTTTTTGTTGAATTAGCGGCCAAGCTATTCAATGACCTACTTGCAATTTTCTCAATTAGACAGATGACCAAGAACGAGGTTGTTGGAATATGGTCACTCCCTTGAGGGTGATTTCAACAAATTGTTTGTCATCGGGGTACCTTAACCGGTCAACGTAAGTTGACCGGCTGGAAGGTGAAGAAAGTCAACAAGAAAGGTTGACCAGACGGTGGAGGACGGTTAAGTTCTCCAGATGACTGTTCAGGACGGTCAACAATGAGGGTTGACCGGAAGGCGGAGAACGGTCAAGTTCTCCGGGAAGCTGGAAGGCAAGACGGTCAACAAGAAATGTTGATCGGATTGACTATGATGAATGGTCAAGTTCTCCGGTAGCAGCTGCAGGACGGTCAACGGAAGGTTGACCGGCTGAGTCTGGAAGAAAGTATTTACCAGTTGGTATTACTGATATGGAATCAAAAAAGGAACACCGGATGACTCTTGTGATAGCCAATTGACGCAGACGGTAAAAGGACTTGGTTGCAGCAACGACCGTGGACGTCGTGGACAGCTGACAACGAGTTGTTGGACTGCAGAGCAGGTGGCAGACCTGCTGCGCATGAGTCGTCTGTGCATGAGGCATTTTGCAGAGTTGGTAGACTGAGCACGTGGCAGTCGTCAACCTGCCTATTGGTTGAAGGCTTCCGGAAGGCCTCTATATATATGCATGCTGGGCATGGAGGAGAAGAGTATCAGTGGGTAGCAGCGAGAGTATTTAGCAAAGGAGTTGTGAAGGAACAAGAGATGAGTGCACCACCAGTGAGAATGAGAGGAAAGAAAAACAGGAGAGTAAAAGAGTGGAGTGTTTTCCGTTTATTCCAGTGAGGTTTTTCTTTGTTATTCTCCGGTGTGTAGTGGATATTCCATCTTGAAGGTTTGTAACCTATTTTTACATAGTGGATTTGCTGTCGACTCTACTCCCGTAGTTTTTTTCCTTGGTTCTAGTGTTTCTACGTAAATCTGTGTGTACTTCTTACTCCTTTTTTCCTTCACTGTTTATCATTCTATCCGATAAAAAGCCAACAAAAGTTAAGATTCAAAAACAAAATAAGGGCATGTGAGAATCAGGCAGAATCATGCAATGAAAAGTGGGTCGATATGATTACCGTGTCAAAGAAAAAATCATATAATCCCTGTATTCGATCTCTGCTTCTCGCATCTTGTTAGCCCAAGCATGTCGTATGAGGTCAAGAAACAAGTGAGAATCATGACTAACAAATCAAACTCCAAAATCCAAGTTCCATTTTTCACTCAGGCTAATCAAATTGACATCAAGAAATTCAGTTTTATCATCGAATGGGGAATCGGACATAAGTACGGAGGAGCGATTACCCACTAATCTCTGATAATGGGTCCGGAAATAAAATGGACAATCCTAGCTCGAGAATCCGGATCCAAGATGTCAAGGCCTAGGTTGTCAAAATAGATGAGATGTTAAAAGACCAGATTGTCAGAAGATGGGCGAATCAACAGGATCAAGCTATCAAGGAGTCCAAGATGCCAACAGTGTGTCCACTGAAAGTCTGTTCTCCCTGCCGTGGAATCTTACCAACATATAATGCCTTGACAAATTAGCAGTCGATTAATTAACTGGCAATTGGCTCGTAAATATGAATGTAATATCTCGGTATAAGTAATTATAAAAACGTTTGAAATAATTATAATTAGTAATAAATGATATTAACAATACAATAAAACGTTTAAATAATTAATATTAATAATAATATCTATTAATTCCCACACCCTCCTCGATTCTTCTTCGTTCCTCTCTATCTCTCTCTCGCTCTCGCTGTCCCTCTCTTTGCCCTCCCGTTTCTCTTCTCTTCTTCTTCCTCTTCCGTTTTCTTTCGATTCGTTTCCTTCTCCTTTAATCGGTGGCTGATTGCTGGGAATTATAAATGGAGGCGTGCGGTAGCAGTGTTGGTCGTCCGAGCCTCTTTCCAGAGTCGCCGTCGCATGGAGCCGTAGTCGCCGTCGTAAGCTTGAGCCGGAGGAAGTGTCGCCATCGTCAATCGGTGGCGGAGCCACCATCGCAAACCCTTGCCGATTGCTGCCGTCGAAGCCGTCGCCATCGCCATTCTAGGTACGGACGTGTGTCGCCGACGTGCGCTGTTAGTTGCCGTTGCCGTCGTCGTTAAACCCTTGCCGCCGCAAACCCCAACTATTTCTGTTCAAATCAAGCAAGTAACTCTTCTGTGTATTGCTACTTATCCGTTCTCCTATCTCTATTTAATTAGTGATGTACGTAGACATTGTTATGAAAAACTGAATCTGGTCCACTACAGAGCTTGTTGCGCTGTTGGTCATTGGCGCTGTAATTCAAGGTTTTGGGATATCGGTATACGTATATTCGTAGATGTGGAAGGATATGTATATATATATGGCTATATACAAATAAATAAATATATATATATATATACACGTATATTTGGAAGTACATGTAAATATTTATGTATGTATACGTGCTGCTGTGTGCAGGTGTGGGTGAGTGTGTGCACTGTGCACTGTGGGTGAATGGACTGCCGTATGGAAGTGCGTGTGTATATAGATGTGGCTGATATATAGATATATATGGTTGGTATATTTATATATATGTGTATTTATAATTACATGGTAGAGTATGTTTATAATAAATTTATGCATGTGAGTTTGGTATGCTTGAAATAATAAGAGTTGGTTAAGTGTTTATTTCTATATCTCTTTGATGAATTCCGATAAATTATTATTCGCGTTAACTTTGTTGGCGTGCGTATATTTATTGGCACTCTATGGTTAAGTTAAAGATGACGTATGAAAACACTAAGGTATCGAGTAGAATAGGAGGTTACGAAACCTTAATATAGTTTACACTTTTTCGATATTGAATCTATATTCCGGAGGTTGAGGTCTTTTGGATAGATACTTATAATCATGTTAACCGATTTGGTGATATATCAGTGGATATCGTACTGATGTGGTGTTGGGTTTGACTTGTTAATGATATGAGTATTCTATTCCCAAAGGGGCGTGTATCAGAGGATCACAGAATACGTGTAGGTTACTTGATGGGGTAACAAGAATATTGTGCGTGTGGATTGGATGCAATACTTGTACACTATGGCTAGCAAGTATCATGAGATTATAAGGTCGCTTGTCAAACTTACAAGCACCGGAACCTCGAGAGTTATCCCGCTGTGGGACTGATATATGGATTGAAGGTTCACAGTGATGTATAAGGTCCAAGGAGACTGTCGTGATATCTCATATAAGTGGGACCTCTTTAATGATGGGTTTGATGGAACCTAAGCTACTGTTGGTACTCGGATTCGGTAGAATCCAATTTGCATGTTTGAGTCTTATTGCCATGTGGCTTTGAGTCGTGAATACATGTTATTGAATTTTGGATAATTGTCTATTTATATTATGTAATTATTATATTATTATTATTCGAGACGCTTTATTGTATTTTTTTATTTTATTATTTATTTATTTGCTGGGCCTTATACTCACCCTTACGTTTTATTGGCTCCAAAGTAAAAGTTATGACAGGTTAGAAGAAATCAAGTTGTTACAGAAGAATTTCGGGATAGAGACAATCTTGGGGTTAGAAGCTTATGATTGGAAGCTCTAGAGTTAGTTCAATTGACCGAGATTTTATTTAATTATATTTATCGGGACTGTATTTCCAGAGTTATAATTTTTAGAAGCATTTATTGTGTTTAGTACATTTATTATTGGAATTAAAATTAATATGTATTATTTAGTGATGCATTTATGAGGTTATTTATGATTTTAGGTTTTTGCATGGCGATTTTGGATCGGCTCGGGTGACTCAGACTCGGGGTGTCACAATAAACGTAGAAGAAAAATGGATAACGTCGTAAATAAAGCTCTCACTATATACACAGCTAGGGAAAACTAGACTACTATTGGATTTATTATATGCATCTTGTATAAAATATTGCTTCTATCACTTGAACAGTGAGCAATAAGTCACACCAGGACAACTTGAAGCCTTGACAAACAATATGGACAAAGAAAAATATATTGAATTTTGGGTAATACTCTTGTAAGTACTCTAAGTAATGAATGGGTCATCTAGTAGATGCATAATATTCACGTGTGACATGCTTAGGCGGAAAAGTCAAGTATGATTGATTGAGGGTTGGTCAATAGTCGTTTGAGTAATGAAAGTCATTGGATATTGTTTAAAGTTTGGGCAAGGGTTGGTTGAGAGTTGATTAAGGATCGTCTGAGTGATAGGATTTATTAAAAGGTTGCGTGAGATTTGTGTACGGGTCAACTGATAGTTAGTCAAGGGTCGCTTCAAGATGAAGTCTACCGAAAGTTTGCACGAAATCCATGGAGGTTTGTACGATGAGTGATCAAGCGAAAGGTATTTTTAGTGAATAAGTTGTATTTATTTCTAAATGACACGTGATAAACGATTGTGCATATTTATGACAAAATAAGCACATATGATACGCACTTGAGGGGTACATTGATTGCCCAAAGAAGACCACTGCCTGAAGGGTATATGTGTAGATTGTCAAGAGGGTCACGTCTAATATATATAAGGAGCACACATGCACCAATACTATTATAAAAGTCACATCTGATATAATTTTATGGTAATATGAAATTATTTTGCAACATAAGAGCGTTTCATAAGACAGAGAAGGGAGAAGAGAGATAAGAGGAAGATGTTCGCATTTGGTTAGGATCTGATAGGAATTTCGTTGTTTACTAAGGTCGAGTAAGTTGTTCTAATATGTTTCTGGGATATATTACTGTTATTCTTAGTGTTTTTTTTTGTGGGCTATTAGGTATATTGGGTTGTATTTGACCGATTATTCACACATGATATAGTGAAGGGATTTCGAATATGATTACTTTTATAACCAAAACTGTATTATAGTAGATTTATTTAGAGCTCGCCATTTAAATTTTCTTTAGTTGAATAATATTTTTCTCATTAAATATTACTGTATAATTTTATGTACTTGAATGAGTTGTATTCCTTTCACTAAAGTGATTGGTGGTTAATGTTTGACAAGAGGTTCAGATTTATTTCACTATCATGACCGTTTGTGTGTTTTTGTCGAATCCAAACAAAATTAGCGTGAGAGTTCACCTAATCAAACTGCTACTAACAATTTGAGGTTCAAACGCATATATTTTTCGATATATGATTCGGTAAGATGAGGGTGAAATACACGAAACGACAATTAGGCAAGTAACTGATGGAAAATCCTAAGCCCAATAGAAAAAACAATGCACTGAAAAATTAGGAAATTCACTTCGTGATAACCCTGTAGAAGATGTAAGAAGGGACGCCATTGCCCAATTTGAGCGTTCAGCGCCAAAAACAGGAAGGAACGGCTGCGATTGTGGGCACCTAGGGTTTGGGTGATAGACTTCGCTGGTTTCGCTTCATATTGGCGATATTTCTCCAAAATGTTTTGGGCAAATTAGGGTTTATTTTATTCAGTAGCAGGAAGTCCGACTGTGACGTTCCTGCCATGGATAGCAGCTGGAGCCTTTGAGGGAAGATTGGACAGATAGAAGTGAAGTAGACGGCAAGATCGTAAATCCCGTGATAACTACGTCTGTTCAGGAATCTTAGCCTGCGGCAAGAGTCGTACGGGGAAACCACTCAAGTCAGCAATCTAACAAATCATTTTAGACGTAAATGAGAAAGCTTGTTTGGTTTGATTACGTTTCTCAACCTTCTTGCATTTAATACTAATTTCAAATATTTGATGACTAAGTAAATAATACTCTATTGCTATTGAGTTCTAACGATAATTCATATTACTCAGACATCATTTAGAATTTTTAACAGTTAATTATTTTTATCAAGTTGTCTAGTCTTTTATATTTTGTAAGTAATAATTAAAATTTTAATAGCGGCCAATCAACGATACATTTTTAAACATTAAATAAACTAATCTTTATGGCTCTCACTACAGAGAAATAAGGATTATGAGTAGGAGAAGCAAGATTTGAATAAGGTTGCTGGCTAAGATAAATTTTATTTATCGGTCTGAATAGGCATAATTTGTCTGTTTAAAAATCATTCTCGATACGGCTCAACTTATTGGAAGATGATTTGCCCACTTGAGATGAGCAATCTAGCATTCTGTTTGAACAAGTTTAAAATGCCCAGACAACCATATTTTTAGCTTGAATATAAAATCAAGTACCCAAGATCACAAAAATAATGAAACATGGCAAGACATTAAAGCCACATTTATCAAAATCATCAACAAAACTTTCCAAAAATCGCTTGTAGAGTCCCACGTTGGACTGGAAGGGGGCACGAAGCGCGCTCTTATAGAGGCGTGGATACCCTTCCCATGAGACGCGTTTTGGGGGTGGTGGAGGCCGTCTACCAAGAGTAAAACTGTGCGGAGCCTGTGTGGCTGTCAAAGCGGATAATATCTCCATGCGGGTACTTGAGGGCGTTACCAGTGGTATCAGAGACGAGACCCGGGTTCGGTGTGCCAGCGAGGATTTTGGGCCCCTTTGAGGAGGGGTGGATTATAGAGTTTAACATCGAATTGGAAGGGGGCACGAAGCGCGCTCTTATAGAGGCGTGAACACTCTTCCAAGGATAACTAGCGTGAAAGTTAAATTAAATAACATGATTATTCCAAGGTGGTTTTGAGGCTGAATATAGGGTAGGCCAAATCTATCAATTGTACGTAACAAGTAAGGATTAGAAAGTTATCCAATACCCACTTTACACTGTTATTAGTTTAATGGAGGTTATTCAATCAATATCAATACAAGTCCAAAAACTCAACATATATAAACCCTTTAACATGGAAAGTGATATCTTTTACTTTTTAGAGTACCAACTCTCATTCAAACCAATTTAATATAATTGTTTAAAAATGAATATTACAACACTTTAGTCGATATAAAAAATTAAGGAATATACCATTTAGATAACCATTCTTTATAAAATATTAAGTCACAGAATATTACCTTTGAAAGCATAATTTCATTCATATCGCCTCACTCTGTAGTTTGCTTATTATAATACTGATTTAATTGTCATAGAATTTGTGTGGCTATTATTTTCATACTCCTAATTGTTATTACGGGATCTAAATTAAAAGATTTAAGAGTCTAATTTAAAAGTTTATGAACAAACCTTGATACGCAATATACAGCAATGATGCTTCATGTGAAAAATTTATGCTGGTGCCACAAATATATCTACATGACTATCTTTTTAATTGAGAATAGGTTGTGGGATGGATTGTTTAACATTTGTTTAGTAAAAAGATGGTATCCAGCTTATAAAATTCAATATATTTTAAAGATATATTTTCAAGGGTAAGTCATTGCAAACCATGGTTAATGGTTGAATATATCTTATGCTTTTTTATAAATAGATAACACTTCAAATAAAATGGAGTATGACTTTAAAATTTAGCAAATAAGGATCTGATTGGCCTTATATTCCATAATTTTGAAGTGTCAGAGCTCAAAAGTATTTTTTTATGCCCATATATTAACAAGTAGAGTTTGATAATACTATTACTCCAATTTATTCTATGTAATAAACCAAATTACTCTATCTAAATTTGGTATCACTTACTTCAAAGTTTGAGCAGAAAATAATATACGAGTTCACCTTACAAGCAAGCTCATGCCGATGGGTTAAGTGAGATTTTTTAAAAAAATATTTACAAGAAAAATATAATAAATAATTTCAAGAATTCAGAGAAATTAAGTCTCATAATTTATGGTTGGATTTTTTGTTAGATTATGTTGGGGTTCGACTTGAATACAAAACTTGAGATAGTGGAATAAAATTTAAATCTCTCATCAAATGTCAATTATCAAATTTGTGAATACAAAAAAATAATAATATATAATATTTTTAATATGAAAAACTAATAAGACAAACTCTGAATAAATCCACTATAATAATAATAGTCCTAGTTGTAAGTATTTCTATCCGAAATCTCCTCACTACAATCCCTAGTGAAGAATAATTGATTACAGACCCTCAATATAGCTAACAACTCACAATAAAAAGTACAACGATAAAATAAAAGTAATCAAATGAAATACGTTATAGAAATTCACTTTAGAATAACATACTCGACCTTAGTAAAATACGGAACTCAAATCGGATATCAATCGGATGTCAAACCTATTCTTCTTCTTTCTTTTTCTCTTTTCCCTCGGTGTAGCGCTCCTTGTGTGAAGTTTGATTTTGGAATACCTTAAAAATACTTTAGGTGTAATTTTATACTATGAATAGTGGTCGAGCCCCTGTCACACACGCTTTTAGTGTTGGCACTATTGTCTTCGACTCTAGGATGTCCCTCAGGGGTGCCTAGAGTACAAGCACCATTAGCTTTGGCGCTCGGGTACTGGTCGCACATGATTAGCATGTGCGGACACTATAATCACTATACGAATATCGTGCGACCCTCCGATAACTATCTATTTACTGTAACACCTACAAGAGAGTGCCCAAAACCCAACAAACTTTTTTCTCACGATCTTCTGGGAGACCTTTCGCCTTTACAGGCGACCATCATCACTTACCTGTCGAAAACTTTCCCTCTAATGAGATTCCGGTATCGGCCTTCACAAGTTTAAATTAAACCCTCTTCCGCTCTACCAAACCTATTGTATTTCCACTCTCTTTCGGTTTCTCCTTTGTGGTTGAGCTATTCCCAATTGCCTCCTTTCTCGGCCTCCTCTTTCCACTACTTTAACCAATATTCCCATTGGTTACCTTATCATTATCCTTGGCAACCAAAACCTTCATCAAATATCGACTTAATTACTTGTTTTCCTATTCCTTAACCGAGACACTTTTAGTGAGTTTTAACTAGCCTTTTTCTAACGTCATGTAAAATCCTTCTTCGTTAAGCTTTTCGGTTGACATTATATTTAATCGTAAATCCGGAGTAAGTCACACGCCCATTAGCATGAGCTTTGTCGAATCACTTGTCCACAAGCTAACATCCTCGATACTAATAACCTTCGATGAATCATCATTACCGGTCTCTAATATTCGGTAGTCCTCGAGCTTATAGGTAAAGAAGATGAACTTCCTTGATGTCGCATGACATGATAAACCACTATCACCACCCAATTCATCTCCTGGCTTGGAAAAACTCAGTGACTTCCGCGTGTGGACAACTAGAAATCCTTCACAGGAAGCGATAGAGACATGATTATTTTTGTTATGATCCATCTTCTTTTGACGCTCGCCTCTGCCCTCATTCTTATACATTTTTTTGGAACTATCCCACTTTATATGATTCTTCTTATCACAGGAGGCACTCTATGTCTTAAAACTTAGACTGGTCAATACTTCTCTTCATTGGCCTCCTCAGTCTCTCTATCTCCCATGTTTCCAATCATTAGTGGATACCAAAAGCCTCGACTCTTTCAAAATCTCAATACATTCCTTCTACCTTAATTTATTCATAAGTAAGCAACGACCTCCTTCAGATTGAGCATGTCTTTTCTAAATAGTAGTGTCGTGATAAGATAGTAGCACGAGACCAACAAAGAAGCCTGTAATACCAACTCGTTATCTTCCTCGTTGATCTTCTTATCATATGCCGATATTTACGTCAAATTCTAGGTTAATTTATCCAAGTGCTTCTCAAAAGTTTTCTTTCAAACAAACGAAGGCCATAGAATTTCTTCTTCATCCAGACCTCTGCTGAATCCAATAAACCATTTACTTCTTAAGAGTATTATTGACAAAATATAATTTGTTTATACAATTAGTAAGATCCCTCATATCTTACAACTTAGTATCTTTTATCTTCTTCGACTATCCTTCTTAGTTTGAAGTATATTTATCGTTCCTTTTTTAATTAAAATATTTTTCATCATTTATTACCAAAGAATAAAACTATTTTGCCCATAAAATTACTTATCAGAAAATGGAAAGCTTATCGATATTGATGCAATCAAATCATAATTTTATAATCTCTCTCTAATACTTCTTATTGGGGTTTGACCCGAACACACATACCTAGACATAGCGAAATAAAATTTGAACCTTTAGGCAAATGTCAATTGTTGTTTTTAATTCGTTTTTAATGTGAAAAAATGTAAAGCCAAATTTCACTATGATTGTATTTCTTGTAAGTATAAGAAATATAATATTACATAACATTTTTAATATGAAAAATTATTTTTAACTAAAAATAATTTATTAGACAAATTTTTAATAAATCTATTATAATAATAATAGTATCGGTTATAAGTAACTCTATTTGAAATACATTCATTATAATCCAAAGTGAAGAATGGTTGATTACCAATTTCTTAATACGCATAATAATTTAGAAGAAAAAGTACAACTAGAAAATAAGAGTAGTCAAATGAAATACGTTTTAGAAATTTACTTGAGAATAACGAACCCAACCTTGGCATCGAATGAAACTCTAATCGAATGTCAATTGTATATCGAACTTCTTCATCTTCTCTCATTTCTCTTTTCCCTCTGTGTGATACTCTGTATAATATTTGATTTCAAAATATCCTAAAAAAGCGCTAGAGGCGCTTTTATACTGTGAGAGTTGAGCACCCGTCAGGCGCGCCTCGGGCATGGCCCCCCATGGATTTGATGCTTGAGTGCACCTCGAACGTGAACGTCCTTGGGTTTGGCGCTCGAGTGCTTGTCATGCTCGTGAAAACTATAATTTTCGTACGAATATCGCGCAACTCTCCAATAATTATCTATTTATTATGGCACTCATAAGAAAGTGACTAAAATTCAACAAATTAAACCCTATTTTTAATGTTTTAACTTTTTCTTGGTAGACTTTTACCGCATGAGGTAGTGAAGCCACTTTTTTAGATTTAGGCCAGTGTTACTTTACGAACTTCTTCTAATATATGTATTAATTTCTTATAAAAAATAATTTGAGTAAATTACGAGTCTATTAAATAGGATTTTTATAGCATATTTATTAAATTATATATAGGGAGCTTATTTTTGTTCAAACATATTGTTGCATCTCTGGGCCTGATATTATTGTACGGATTAGGAAGCTTTCGGATTTTTTAGCACGGGGAGGCATCAGGACAAGGGTCCGGTTTCCGTTTCTCTAAACCTGAAACTTACACAACACAAACAACAAATAAGAGGTCAGGGACCCGGCGAAATTTCTCCCACCACGGCCACTCCGACGCTCAAGTCAGCAAGCTCCCACAATAAACGGTGAGGTCACACTCGCTCGGGGCAGTATGAGGATATATGCTGATGATGCGTGAGTATGCGTATACTTGGAGTGGAAATACAATGAGTAGGTATGGAAAGCTTGGCTTCCTTGGTGCACCGCTATAAGTGGCTAACTTTCCCTATCTGAGAAGGCGAAGGGGTTCAGATGTTGGATATGGGGACCTGTGCTGGGCTCGGTGGTCCAAGGTCCTCCAGAATCCGTTTTGGTCTCCTTGTGCTCTCTGGAATTGTTTCCGGGAGTTACGAGGTAGTTCGAGAGGTTTTATGTTCAAGCGATGGAGAGCTTTTTTCTCTTTGAGTTCGGAACCCATTTTTCAGTGGGGGGAGGGAGCTTTTATAGTCTCCCTCTTGGTGGACGTTGGGCTCGAGAATATCCGTTGTTAGGGTTCTTTGGCCGTCGGTCGCTGCCGTTGTGTCCCGGTCATCTCGGCTATCATCTTGTGGTGGTTGGCAGGCTTATCGGAGCTGTCGTGCATGTTTAGGTTTCCCTTGAAAGGGGATTGGACGGCTGCCTGCTAGCAGCCGCCTGAGCCGCTGATGCAGGTTTGACCATGCTCCTACTGGCTGGCTCGTTCCCGGCTTCTGGCCGCTCATTAATGTGCCGTAGAGCTTTTGTCATTTACCGCCAGTTGTGCGTCGCGTGGATTTTCACTTCCTGCGCAGTAGGCTGGGCCTTTGCCGTTCGTGGGCCTTGACACGGGACCCAACAAAAACTATTTCAGGGTCTAGATTCAATAATTTAAGTTAGGTCGAATATTGTTATTTAGGTCAAAAAATATCATTTTATTACTTAAAGCAAAATCCTTGCCTATGCCCGTCAATAATAAAAATGTGTCACGACGATTAATTTATATATTGGCTAAATTTACCTATATGATTTAATTAAAATACAACAAGTGGACCGAAATATGAAAGTCAAAATTTTTATTTGAAAGATGAGCACGCTCAATAATTTTGATCCCCGGAGTCCACGGGGAAGGAGCCTATAAGAGCTCCCTTCCCCCGCAGAGCAAATGATTTTTTTTTGACTTTTTGCCACCTTCTCCCTTCCTCAGACAATTCAGAGAAAAAGGAGAGAAGCGATTGAGCTAAGTAAGGTTTCAAACCCTGACGCCTTGTACAAGTCCTCATCTCTCAACATCTGAATCCCCACACCTACTTAGGCAACGGGAGTGAGCCACTCATTGCGGTGCACCACTCATTGCGGTGCACCTAGGAAGTCAGGCCTTCCATCACCTGCTCATTGCATTTTTCACTCTAAAACATAATCATTACCTACGCATCATCAGCATTCATCTTCACACCGCCCAACGCGCGTGTGACTTTTCCGTCCATTGCGAGAATCTGCTGATTTGAGTGTCAGAGTGGCCGTGGTGGGAGAAATTTCGCCGGACCTTTTACCTCTTGTTTGTTGGTTGTGTTGTGCAGGTCTCAAGTTAAGAGATACGGAGACCGGACCCTCATCTTGACGCTACCACGTGCTTAGGAATCCGAAGGCTCCCTAATCCGTACGATAACCGTGGACCCGGGATGCAACACTATGATTGTTTGGGTCGGATAAAAAATTTAAAAGATTAAAATATGTATAAATATATTGGTGTTTTGTTAAAATTTATCTTTTATTTAAAATCACAAGAAAAATCAAAATAAAATAAAGGAATTTAAAACTCAAGTTTTATGTCAAATGTATATATTTTTCTTTTAATGTTTTTTGATGATCTAATAATGACTTTAAAATATTATTTATTTCAATGTAAATTTTCAAACATTC